>JAPJYX010000064.1:0-22184 GCA_030503985.1 Himalopsyche tibetana | reverse complement strand
ATGGTGGGCCACATGCTGCATATTTTGCTACCAAAGATGCTTACAAACGCCAAATCCCTGGCCGATTAGTAGGAGTATCCAAAGATAAACGGGGTAAAACTGCCCTCCGATTAGCCCTCCAAACTCGCGAACAACATATCCGCAGGATAAAGCGACGAGCAATATTTGTACAGCCCAAGTGTTACTGGCAATTATGGCGGGAATGTATGCGGTGTATCATGGCCCAGAGGGATTGAGATCGATCGCATCCCGCATTCACAATCTGACTACCACCCTCGCCACTGGCTTAACAAAACTAGGTTACTCGATCGGTGATGCACCCTATTTCGACACCCTCCAGATCCAAGTAAATGGCAAAGCTGCGGAAATATTAGAACGAGCAAAATCCCAGCAAATTAACTTGAGATCGATCGATCTCAATCGCGTCGGTATCTCCTAGATGAAACCACCACCCCCGCCGATGTGATGGACTTATGGCGAATTTTTGCAGGAGATAAAGCACCCGATTTCACCTTCTCGGAAATCGAAACCAGTAGCTCCACATCCAGCATCCAAACCTCAACCTTAGCCCGTACCTCCGAGTACCTAACTCACCCTGTCTTCAATATCTATCACTCCGAAACCGAATTGCTGCGGTACATCACCCGCCTACAATCCAAGGATTTATCCCTCGCTCAAGCGATGATTCCCCTCGGCTCCTGCACCATGAAACTCAACGCCACCTCCGAGATGGTACCCGTAACCTGGGCTGAATTTGGGCAAATTCACCCCTTCGCACCCGTCGAACAAGCCCAAGGGTATCAAGTGTTATTTGAAGACTTAGAACGCTGGTTGGCCGAAATTACGGGCTTTGACGCGATCTCCCTTCAGCCTAATGCAGGTTCCCAGGGTGAATATGCTGGACTATTAGTTATCCGCGAATATCATCAACAGCGCGGCGATGTCGATCGCAATGTCTGCCTCATCCCCCAATCCGCCCACGGCACCAACCCCGCCAGCGCAGTCATGGCTGGAATGCAAGTAGTGCCGATCGCCTGCGATAATGATGGCAACATCGATGTCGAAGATCTCCGTGCCAAAGCCACCAAACATGCCGACAAATTAGCCGCATTAATGGTGACATACCCCTCCACCCACGGCGTATTTGAAGCGGGAATAGTCGAGATCTGCTCGATCGTTCACGAACATGGCGGACAAGTCTATATGGACGGAGCCAACCTCAACGCCCAAGTCGGATTATGTCGTCCAGGCGACTTCGGCGCAGATGTCTGTCACCTCAACCTCCACAAAACCTTCTGCATCCCCCACGGTGGCGGCGGCCCTGGTATGGGTCCGATCGGTGTCATGGCACATCTAGCACCCTATCTCCCCACCCATAAAGTCATCCCCATGGGCGGCAAACAAGGCATCGGCGCAGTCTCTGCCGCCCCCTGGAGTAGCGCGAGCATTTTACCGATTTCCTGGGTCTACATCGCCCTCATGGGCGGAGCTGGTCTGAAATTAGCGACTGAAGTGGCGATCGTTAATGCCAATTATATCGCCAAACGGTTAGAAAATCACTACGCCGTCCTCTATAAAGGCACCAACGGCTTCGTCGCCCACGAATGTATCCTCGACCTACGGGAGTTCAAAAAGACCGCCGAAATCGAAGTCGATGACATTGCCAAACGCCTAATCGACTACGGTTTCCATCCCCCCACTGTATCATGGCCAGTTGCTGGAACAGTAATGGTAGAGCCAACCGAAAGCGAATCTCTTGCCGAACTCGACAGGTTCTGTGATGCAATGATCGCAATCCGCGAGGAAATCCGCGAAATCGAAATCGGCAATGTGGATAAACAAAACAACGCCCTGAAAAACGCCCCACACACGATCGTCGATCTGGTCGATGCTAATTGGGATCGTCCCTATAGTCGGGAGCAAGCGGTGTTCCCTGTGGCTGGGTTGCAGGATTATAAGTTCTGGCCAGCGGTAGGGCCGGATCGATCAGGCTTATGGCGACAGGAATTTGGTCTGTTCTTGTCTGCCGATGGATGCCTATAGTCAGGAGTAATCTATTCAGGGTAGGGGTAATTCATGAGTTACCCTTACTACTGTCAGACCAGCGAATGGATATGAGATAATACTCACATGACCTCACTTATTGAAGAAATCCGTCAGAAAATTTCTGATGAACAATTTGAGTTTTCTAAACACGCCGTTGACCAATCGATCGTCCGCAAGATTCTGGTTCGAGAAGTCAGAGAAGCTGTCTTGAATGGCAAGATTATTGAAGATTATCCAGATGATAAGTATGGTGCAAGTTGTCTAATTAGTGGATCGACTCAAGATGAACGTCCTATTCATGTTCACTGTAGTTATCCTGCTCGCCCACTACTAAAAATTATCACCTTATACGAGCCTACTCTACAACGGTGGAATGATGACTTTACCCAAAGGATAAGTAGTAATAATGAGTAATCGAAATATGCAAATTGAAAAACAAGTGACATATACACTCGAACTTAATGGGGAATTTTTCTTAGTTGAAAATGTACCCGCTCGTGTGGATGAGGACACGGGAGAGCAATTTTTCTCACCATCGACGGTAGAGCATTTACAACAAATTATACTGATGCAGAAAGAACCCGATCGATTTGCTGAAGTCCCTGTTTATAAATATGCTGCCTGAACTCGCTTAAAAATTGGTGATGTTGCTTGAGTAAAGAAACACAAAAACAATTGACGATCGGTATGTGTACGTGTACGTGCTAAAACGTGCATATATATCGAGTGACGATCGCAATGCAACAGAAAATGACCATATCGATCGAGAGGTTTATGATGCTCTCTATCGGGTTGTCGGCAAAGGAAATATTAGTAAATTCCTCGAAAACTTGGCGCGTCCTCACGTGATGAAAGAAGATCTGGCTTCTGCCTATCAAGCTAATACGTGTATATTTCTGGGTGCCAATCAAGAGCACCCTCGTATTTTCGATATATACCGAATGGGGGGAAATTGAATTTATTTGAGGAAGATTGGTTTAAATCCTTTGCAAATTCCATTATCGCATTGAGGTGTCACTAAGCTAGTAGTTGGTTGCGATCGATCGCTGCCGACAAAACTCACACTTCCAGTAATACCACTAATATTAAAAGTTGGGCTACTTAAAGACTTCTGAATTTGCTGGCGGCTATCGGTAACTGATTGATTGTTTGGCAATATATCTAATGCTTTAATCAGTACTTGTGCAGCATCATAGGTCATTGCTAGTCGGTGATCTAATTGATTTCGATCGCCCCAAAATCCAGGGATTTCAGTTGTTTTACTTTGCTGCATCGATGGATGCCATGGTAAGCTAATTACCACTTTCTCAATTTGCTGTTTGCTATAATTAAATAGGGTTTGATCTTTCACAACTTCGTTGCCAATGATGGGTAAAATACCATTATTTTCTCGGATAATTGATAGCAATCTGGCTCGTTCGGGGTCATTGCTGGTATAAGCATCAGGAATCATTACGATTGCTTGCGCTCCTGCTTGTTTAGCTTGATTAATTAGATCGATCGCGCGTCCTTCGCCTTTAAATTCAAAATCTTTGACAATCTCGATCGCACCTTTAGTATTTTCTTTTAGTGCTGCGGTCATCGAATCACTAAAAGGTTTACCAGGCGTATGAAAGAGGGCAAACTTTGTATATTTAGTAGCTTTTAAATAATCTGCGATCTGCTTTCCAGATATTTTATTATTAGAACATACTCGAAAGAAGAATGTATCAGAACTGGGATTAGTTAAAGTAGTTGCGGTACTCGTGCTGGAGATTAGCACTGTTTGATGTTGCTGATAAATATCTTTGGTTGCTAAAGTTAGCGCCGATGAATAACTACCAATTCCAGCTAAGATATCTCGCTTGAGCAGATTATTCACCAATTCAGGTGCAGTAGTTTTGTTGTTTTCATCATTTACCAATACTATTTGCAAATTCCAGCTTCGGCTAGGATTTGCGTTCGATTGCTGTTGTGCATAACTAACAGCTTTCAACATACCAGTCGGAATATCTAATGGGGTAGAGCCAGAGCCAGGAATGGTTAAAGCGATGCTTTTAATTGGGAGATTCTGGGTTCTTAGCTTGCTATTTTCTAGCATGATTAATGTTTCAGGATCTTTTTTAACGCTCCACGCTCTAGTTAATAATTGAATAGCTTTAGAATAGTCTCCAGTGGCGATCGCATTGGCTCCAGCCTGCTTGTCATCTTGGATTGTGACATTTGGTTCCTTATTGAATATTTCCTCGCCACAGGAGATATTATCGCCGATCGTAGAATTACACGCATCGGCTAACTTATTCAATCTGGTAATCAATAATCCGATCGCGACAGCCAATCCAATAAATACGATCGGTGGTACTTTCAATTTCATTTTATTCACTCCCAAGTAAGTTAATAATTACTTGGGAGTAACTTGATCAAATATGCAATTAAAAAATTGACAGTTGACAGTGAAGGTAGAGTGTGTTACTTCGCAAGGGTAACGCACCGTAAGGTTTGAGGACTTTGCTGTCAACTGTCAACTGTCAACTGATTAAATTGCCGGTTTAAATCCGTTACATTTCTGATCATCACATTTTGGTGTCACCAAGCTATTCGATGGCTGAGATCGTTCGCTACCATTAAAGCTAATGTTGCCCGTGATACCGCTAATAGTAAATGTCGGATTGCTTAATGTTTTTTGGATTTGGAGGCGACTATCATTGATGGTTTGATTTACTGGTAATGTATCCAATACTTTAATCAGTGCTTGCGCCGCATCATAGTTCATCGCTAATCGATGATCGAGTTGATTTTCATCACCCCAAAAAGCCGGAATTTTAATCGCTTTGTTTTGCTGATTAGATGATGGATGCCATGGCAGGCTGATTACCAGTTTTTCAATCTGCTGTTTGCTATAATTAAACAAAGTTGCATCCTTGACAACTTCATTACCGATGATTGGTAGGTCTCCGTTGTTCTCTCTGATGATAGATAATAATCGCGAACGTTCGGGATTGTCACTGGTGTACGCATCCGGGATTAATACGATAGCTTGTGCCCCTGCTTGTTTTGCTTCTTTAATTTTATCTATTGCCAAGCCTTCTCCTCTAAAATCAAAATCTTTAACTATAGTTTACTACCCCCATACTATTCTCACGCAGTGCCTCTGTCATTGAGTCAGAAAATGGTTTTCCAGAAGTATGAAAGATCGCAATTCTAGAATAGTTATGTCTTCTTAGATAGTCTGATATTTGTTTTCCTGCTACTTTGTTACTGGCACAGGTGCGGTAGAAGAACGTGTCAGGATTTAGGTTAGCTAAGATTGTTGCTGTACTCGTACCAGAAATTAGTACTGTTTGATGTTGCTGATAAATATCTTTAGTTGGTAAAGTTACTGCTGAAGAATAACTACCGATTCCGGCTAATATATCTCGCTTGAGCAAATTAGTTACCAATTCAGGCGCAGTATCTTTATTGTTTTCGTCGTTTACTAACACTATTTGCAAATTCCAACTTCGACTGGGATTTGCATTCCATTGCTGTTGTGCATATCCCACTGCTTTTAGCATTGAGTTTGGGATATCTGGTGGAGTAGATCCAGAGCCAGGAATACTTAGTGAAATGCTTTTAATCGGTAGATTTTGAATCTTTATTTTGCTATTTTCTAGCATGATTAAAGTTTCTGGATCTTTTTTCGCTTCCCATGCTCTAGTCAATAATTCGATTGCGTGTGGATAGTCTCCTTTTGCAATAGCATTAGCACCAGCTTGTTTTAATTCTTGAACAGCCACTTCTTTGTCTTTATTAAATATCTCTTCTCCACAACTAATTTTGTCGTTGAGGGTAGGATTACAGCTAGGTTCTAACTGTGGATGAGTTGCTTGATAGGCTGTTATAGCAGTAGCTATTCCAATTAATGTAATCAGTGAAACTTTCAGATCGATCCCTTGATATTTAATTGGTGCTAGGGACTTTTTCCACAGAATATGTAATTTTTGCTTGAAATTCACCCACCAAGTTTCTTGTGGAGTAACACCATTTTCAACTGGAAACATCAACGGTGGAGCATCAGGTAAGGTAGTCAGTAAAATAGGTAATAGTGACGAACCTGGGCATTTTGTGTCCAGAGCTGTTAATACCCTTCTAGTTTCAGTTAAAGCCGATTCTAGGCTTGTAGGTTTATCCTTGTTAGTCCATCTTGTTAATAATTCCTCAAATAGTAGTCTTAATGCTTTGTAGTGAACTGGCATTCGACATGAGATGACGCTAGAAACACCAATATCTGGTGCAATTAATGCCCTCGCCAGTCCAACACTATTACAGCCCCCTACGATTACTACTTTTAAACCATTTTCGATACTTTTTTTGAATGGTTCGGCGAACTCTTTGATCGATACACAATCTTTTTCATTCTTAATTGTTATGCTTCCGTCTGTACCTTCTGCATCAATTTTGCAGTGCCCCACAAGAATGATTACATCAAATTTGCTGTTGGATATTGTTCGTCTTAGCTCTTCCCACGATGGCTGAATTAGTGGTGTAATTATAGCTGGTGAGAGAAAGAATTTTTTTATTTCATCCTCCTTAATTGGGTCTTCGATCTCATTTTGATTGCCAATTACTAATAAAATTTTTGGAGTGCCATCCCAAATCAATTCTGCTTGAGAAATTTTCCTGCTAATAACTTTTGGTGCGAAAACAACATTGACATTGCTCAATGGATTTTGCTCAGTCAATACTTTGGTAATAAATGATGCACTTTCAATTGGGATATCTTGAATATCTTTTAAGTTAGTGCGAATCACTAATCTAATTTGTTCGAGACAATTATGGTTAGTTAAGCTAATCATTAATTTTTCTCGAATTTTGTTCCAGAAATTTTCTTCTAAGGATCGATTGAGTAGTCTTTTGAATTCTATAACAGATTGAGCTAGTTCTTCCTGTATTTCTTCATATCCTTGATTTACCTGTGGATGTGACATGTCAATAACAAGCTTTCTTCCAAAATATTGTTGGTTAGAAGTTCTTGAATGAAATGTCTCAATAATTTCCTTGTTTCCATCGATTAATGGTTGAATATTTAGTTCGCCACTATCGACTTCAAAAGCAGAAATTATGGTCTTCCCATTAGTATTATTAACTGTGACAATTTTAATACTTACTATTACATGCCCCAGTTTATCGCTAGGGGTAAAATCCAGGATCCGAATCTCGCTCATAACTAACCTCGCGCCTAAACAAATAAGATTCCACTAGCACCCCACTTTAATCTAGCGCAAAATTAGATCTAGCTCTTTTCTATCTTTACAGATTGCAACAAAAAAATACTTTAACCAAGAACAGGGGTTTAAATCCCCATCCTAAAAACCCAATTATTAATTATTAATTAATTCAAGAGATCGTTTCTCATCAAGTTAGATGACAAAGGCTTCGGTGATAGTAGCATCATCAATCGAGACCCGAATATTAAAACGATCGCTAACACCAGCAATAAAATATAATTGGATATAATTATACTTTCCTGTTGACGAACTATCAGTTTGATAAAGTTGTTCGCCTTCTTCTGAAAGTAGCTCTAATTTAACATCTGGTGGTAAAAATGATTGAGATCCGATCGAATAAACTCGATTGAGAATTGCGTAGGTGCCATCAAGCAAGGGGATTGCTGCTACCATTAAACCTAGTTTAGAACCTTTAATTACCAGACCTAAATCTCGAATACGTCGATGCCAATTTTGATTGCTGTCGGGTTGAATTGTCCAGAGGTATTCGGCGGCTGTCCAGCGCAGAGTTTGATCGGTGGTATGATGGATTAAATAAACTAGTAAAAGTATGGGTGAATCAATATCAGCAGGTAAATTTACTTTAGTAGCTGGGTTTTGACTCTGATATAAGTTGCGAACTGCGAGGCGAATTTCGGCTTCAGTGCTCAGAGGGATTCGCTTAATAATAAACTTATCTTCGAGTTTAGATGCAGCCGGATAGTAACCTGGTAAGAGAGCTGGTTGATGACAGAATTGTTCGATCGTTTGCCATACTCGATCGATGCTAGATTCAAACCATTCACTGATTTTAACGATGTCTGATTTTGGATTTGCATAGATATTCAAGTACTCTGGCGAGTTGAGAATTGCGCCCCATTGCTCGAAGGGTAAGACTAGGCGCGGCGAAAAGACCGATCGATGTTGTTGGAGTCGATCGATTAATTCTTGGGCAGCTACAGGCGATAATGAAGGTAGATTGGAGATCTCGCCGCGTTCTGGTGTTAATTCACGATCGGCAACAGCATCACACGCCATCCAGAGGGAATCGAGATCGTTAATTAAATCGCCACCTTCGACTTCGTAGCTACGTAAGATGCGATCGAGATTAGCTCGTTGTTGAAGATATTCATGAGAGATAAATCCCCACAAATGCAAGCAATTATGTTCTAAATCTATCTGGATCGGTACATAGTAGTCAGCAACCCAATTACTCAAATTTACCCATTCTTGTGGTACTTCAAATCCCATTAGATCGAGATCGCAACTAGGGATAAAGGCGACTTTGACTTCGGAGATTGAGAGGACAAAACCATTTACTAGTTGATTGACAAACGTTAGATGAAGTGGATCGCTAGGGAAGGATGTTTGAACAACTAATTTGAGCGATTCTGTCAAATACTTGCTAACTGCTTGAAAGCAAAGTAGATCTAGTTCGGATTGGTTCAAGCCTGCTGTTGAAAGATCTCGATCGAGATTAATCCAAATATGCTCTGGGTAGATATTACTTAATGTTTGAATTTGTTCGGGGTAAATACTCATAAAGATAAATTTAGATTTAACTACTAATTACTTGAGCTGTGTTGACCATACTTATGTCAATTATCAGAATTTATCAAAACAACCAGGCTTAAAACCTCGCGTTTCAATCTAAAACATTTTTGCAATAAAAGCTATAGCTCAGGGTATAAATCCCCGTTACAAAAATAAACTCCTGACTTCGTTAAGTTGGGCGTAATATCGATCGAGTAGTTGCTTAATCGCGTCAATAGCCAGACTGTTTTTCTCGCCCTTCCGCTCGTCTGGATGCTCGATCTCGGTGTGGATTCGATCGAGTAAATCTGAATATATCTTCCGCAACTGCTTATTAGCTGACGATCCATAGTTATGAATCATCTTATCAATATCTACTGAAGTTAGTTTCTCCCAATCTGTTCCCACTTCTGCCATTTTTTCCTTGGCGATCGATTCACCAATCTCTCGTTGCTTAAGTTTTTGACAATGACGGAGGAAAAGAATATTTTTAGGTTTGGTAGCTAAACTATCGATATATCGATCGATTATTGCCGATAACTCTTTCGGAACTAGCTCCGGTTTGTCAGCAACTGGTGGTGTAAAATCTGCCTGTCTATTCAATACATTACCCAAGAATAATGCCGTTGAACTTAGATTTACTCCATCTAAATCTGGATCGGCAAGGTACTCTTGTTCGATTGGTATATCATACTCTAAAATCGGTCGATCGGGATCGTCGAATGTTTTTATAATTGGATTATAATATGCCCGAACTAGATTACCAACTCGATCGATCCGACCGACTAATTCATCGATCGAGATCTCGATCTGCATAGCTCTTAGTTCAGTTACGATGTCTTGCCAATGATTTAATTCTAATTGATTTGCACCGATATGCATCCGCCCTAAATAAGTTTTAAATACCCTGCAGATGGAGATATATGAATCTACATGGGTAGGCGCAATATTCCCCGCCATGGCAATCCGCATCAATCTATAGCTCACTCGCGCTACAATACCTAGATTCGATCGACCAAAATAGGGATCGCCGTTGGCGCGGATATCGGCATAGGTGTTGTACTTAACAACCTGATAAGTCCAAGCCTGTAATCCAACTAGTAGATCCAGTTGATGTTGAGGATTGAAACGAGTCAATAGTGTCTGAACATTTAAAGTCGGCGTAATTAATCGATCGAATAAATCCGGTGATTGCTGAGATGGCGGAATCTTTCGCCAAATATGCTTAGCCACTTTTGCTGTCATGGCGGCGATGAAATTGTACCAACAGTTCTGATTAAATCTCGATGGTGTTGGTGCTAATGCTGCTTGATATAATCGATCGACTACCACGCTAACTAATTGTGGATTGAGAGCTATTTGTGCCTCGAAGTAAGTATTTACCGCACCCAAATTCGATCTACATAAACCATTGAGATCGAGATCGCCAGCTTCGCCGATTTCAATTACCGCATCAGGATCGCACCGCCATGATACATGCACGCGGCCATTAGAATGTAGTTGGTATCGATCTAGGGTGGTGTAAAATTGACCCAAAAGGTTGCTAGTCATAGATTTTGCATGATAAATTCCTCCCTCACGATCTTAATTGGGATAACTGAGCTATTTTATGCACTATCGATCTCAAAAACCCGACTTTTCCAAAAAGTCGGGTTTTTGTTGGCTCACATTTTGCACCAATACATAGAGACTAGTAAAAGCACAGATCTAAGGGTACCCTTAGATCTACGCTGAGTAATAATATTTTTATAATGTCCCCACACCCCAACCTCGAATTATGACAGTGTAAATTATAGTGGGGGTTTTCGATTTGGATCTACTTTTTCAGAACACCAATCGCTCGTTGGTACTGAGGATCTTGAGCCGTTCCCATCAAGGCAGGGGTGTCAGAGAGGTTGCGTTGGTCGATGAGACTCAAATCCACCTTAATGTCCGGAGTGACCCCTTTATGACCGATATCGGTGCCATTGGGAGTATAATAGTGCGCGACTGTTACTGCCATCCCCGAACCATCTGACAGTGAGTGTACAGATTGAACTAAGGCTTTGCCAAATGTCTGCGCACCGACGATTTGAGCGCGACGATTGTCTTTGAGCGCACCGGCGAGAATTTCGCTCGCACTGGCGGAGTTACCATCAACTAAGACAGCCATCGGGAGTTGAGTCAAGGCACCTTGCACGGCGCGGAAATCTTCATTTCCGCCTTTACGATCGACCGTTTTGACGATCGTTCCATTATCCATCCACATCCGGGCAATTTCAACACTCGCTTGGAGTAAGCCACCGGGATTTCCCCGCATATCTAGCACGAAGGCATTCACCTGTTGGCGATTGAGATCCTTGATCGCTTTTTCCATCTGCGCCGCAGAATGGGAGCTAAATTCGGATAGTCGGATATAGCCGACTTTTAAGCGTCCTTCTTGTTTGAGTTCCGAGAATACTGAGGATACTTCAATTTGGGCGCGGGTGAGGGGAATATCAAAGGGTAACTTCCCACCCCTGGCGATTTTGAGCGTAATTGATTTACCAATTTCACCGCGAATGAGACTAATTGCGCCTTCGAGGGTCATATTTTTGGTAGACTTACCATCGATCGCGACAATTAAATCTCCCGCTTTGACACCAGCTTTAGAAGCAGGTGAATTTTCGATGGCTTCGGCAACTACCAACTGTTTGGTGCGGGGGTGTGCTTCTAGTCTGATCCCGACACCAGACATTTCACCACTTGTTTGATTATTTAGGGATTGAAACTGCTGCGGATCCATAAATCTGGTGTAAGGATCTCCCAATTTGCGGAGAGTCGATCGAATAACGACATAGGCTTCCTGACGGTTGCTATAATTACGCTTGAGCAATTCCATCCTGGTTTTCTGCCAGTCCAACCGATTAAAAGTACCGTCTACATATTCCCGATTGACGATTTGCCATGCCTCATCCACCACTGCTTTGGGGCTATCTTTAAAAGATGTAACAGCAGCTCCAGGATAAATTGGTAACAACGTTGCTAAAAAGGCACCAGCAAACATGGCTCCCCGTAGAACTAGTTTATGTTGCCAAACAGGACGGACTGTGGATGGTTGAATCATAGTGAAAAATTATGGCCGTGTTTGGAGGTAATTACTCAGACAATCGATCGATTCAACGCCGAATCTGTGTACTCTAATTTAACTTGCCTGCTAACTTTTTGGCATAGCTACTGCTATTTAGTTCAATATACGTCAGCAAACTTATCAAAATGTAACTTTAGGTCTGGTAGAGAACACTGTTAAATCTGCACCTGATTTCTGCTGTCGATGCTATATGCACAATTCTAATCACTAGTATCTTAATTGTCATCAATTTGCTTAAATTGGTACCAATTTAACCAGATCGAAATCCTTACTAGTAAAGGTATCGATCGATTGCCGATCTAGATCGTTACGATCGCATCGCACTGCAAAATTGCAGCGTTCGCACAAACCTACCGACGTGCTAACTTGGGGCAAAGGTTCCCGATTAGCTTGATAGTCATCGAGCCAATTGGTTAATTTTGCGAGTAATGCCTGGAGATCTGTTTGAGTTTGACGGTGTTGTTTCAGTGTATAGCTAATTTTGACTGATTTGGGGCGCGGGGTAGACTGGATAAACCAATAAGTGAAAGCAATCTGCTTAGGTAGATAGTCACTAGTCTCTGCGAGTATATACAAATATAGCCGCGTTTGCCATTCCAGATCTAAATCTTTTTTATATTTAGGTAATGGATAAGTTTTCCAGTCGATAATATCGGCTCGATCGGGTGTTAAGATTACCAAATCGTAAATTGCGGTAAATAAATAATTATCAATCTCCAATGTCCGCACATGCTCACTCTCTCGCCAAGCTTGAGGATCTGGTGCAAATAGGAGTGGCGCTGTCTGGAGCATGGCTTGCATCCAAGTATCTAGCTGGGGATAACGGGCTAAAGTTGGCTCGATCGGTAATCCTAATTCACGTTGGTGCATCAACAAGTGAAAATCACTACCCAATTGAGTTTTTGTCTGTTGGCTTGGCGACACCGGTAATGTCAATCGATCGAAATAAGTATGCTCAAATTGACGCGGACAAGTTTCCAGAATTTTCAGATGTCGCTGGGAAAGTCTAATCATTAAGGGGGGAGATGGGAGATTGGAGATGGGAGACTAAATTCACCAACGTGGTTTAATTCTTAGTCAATACAAAAACACTGCCTTCATTACCACGACTAATCCGGAGTGATTCGTCGAGGTAAGTTACCTCTAACCAAGCAGTCGATTTAGCTTCCCGCCGTGTAATTGGTAGATCGATCGCGGTGAATTTATCACCATTTTCAATCGCGGTAATTAATCGATCTGGTGTTGAATAATTAAGGAGCTTTTGGAGTCCAATTACCGATCGATTAAACTGGACATTGACTCTAGATTCACTCACTGGCTTAAATGTGGCGACGATCGAGACAATCCCATTTAAACCTGGAATCACACTACTAACTTCCGCAATATTATAAACCGCATTAATTGTCGGTCGTAAACACTGATAAATCGTCCCAAGTTGCACCAGGGGGAATTTATCAATTCCCAGTAAACTCTGACTACTAGTATAGAGTAGTCGCCAATCTCCCGCTAATAAATCGATCGCGGTTGTTAAAGGTCGAGGATGAGGATTCCGTAATTCTAACGTCGTAATTGCGGCGAGGATCGCTTGTCGATCGAGATCACTAGCAAGGATACCACGATTTTTGTTGGCGATCGCGGCAAGTAGTTCAGCTTTTGGCATAAAAATTCCTGATTAATCAATGATAAACTATGAGAACTTACAGCTAATCAACTCATCATGTCCGATAACCTCGATACCCTCGATCTTGATGCCCTCGACTTGTTTGTCAATCCAGCTCTAAAACAACAACCTCGCTACGAACCCGCGCCGGTAATTGCCGAGCAACGGAATACCTCTATTTTAGAATGGCTAGAATCCCAAGGAAGACTGATCGATCGAGATGAACGGGATCCCGCCGTATCCGCACTAGATCAACCAAATCTAGAAGAAGAACTATTTGAGGATGATAATAGCTATCAGGAAGAAGATGATAGTGACGACTCCGATGACAGTGAAGACTAACAGCAGAGGTAAAAATCCCTGTCTTAATTACAACGCTGTCTGAAAAAGGTGCTCTTACAGAGGAAACCCTCAATCTACCCCACTTTTCGCTGTCAACTGTCAACTGTCAACTATCAACTGTCTAACGGAGCAAGCAATCGTGATCAAATTACTGCGGAGGAAATAGATCGATGGAGGGTAAATCAGCATCTGTAAGGGGTTTTAATCCGACTGGAACTGTATTATTAATTTTACTAGGAGCTATCCTGACTGGATCGATCGTTTGGCTTGACTGGCAACATGCTAGTAGTCTGATGACATCCCTATTGATTCCATTTTTGGTAGCCACCGCACTAGTAACAGCGATTGGTTTTCGGGTGATTCCGATCCTCAAAAAGTTAAAGATGGGTCAATTTATTCGTGAAGATGGCCCTCCGAGCCACTTGCTCAAAGCCGGAACACCGACAATGGGCGGGATCTTCGTCGTACCAGTCGGCGCGCTCTTGGGCGTGATCTGGTCACAATTTCATGCCGATGCGATCGCTGTCGCTGTGACTAGTCTAGCCTATCTAGCGATCGGTGGTGTGGATGACTGGAAAAGTTTGAGCAACCGCAAAAATGAAGGTCTCACCCCCAAGGGTAAAATATTATTACAAGCAGCGATCGCGGTCGTTTTTTGTGCGTGGGCGTTCTACAGTAGGGGCAACGCCATTACCAATGTTCATTTACCATTCAAATTATTTCTCCCCCTTGGTGTCCTATTTTGGGGTTTAGCCATATTTACCCTACTAGCCGAAAGTAATGCTACCAATCTCACCGATGGCGTAGATGGCTTAGCTGGTGGTACCGGAGCGATCGCCCTAGCGGGTTTAGCTGGTGTCATCTTCAAGACAGAACCCCAGTTAGCCATCTTCTGTATCTGTCTGAGTGGTAGCTATCTAGGCTTTGTCGTTCACAATCGCAACAAAGCTAAGGTATTTATGGGTGACACAGGTTCCCTCGCTTTAGGTGGTGCTTTAGCTGCGGTAGGGATTTTGACGGAAAATATCTTCGCCCTGTTAATTTTGAGTCTGATCTTTGCCATTGAAGCCTTATCTGTCACCCTCCAAGTTGGCTATTACAAAGCGACTAAGGATGACAACGGCAATGGGAAGCGACTATTCAAAATGGCTCCAATTCACCATCATTTAGAACTAAGTGGCTGGGGAGAAACTCAGGTAGTCGGCGTATTCTACGCGATCGAAATCCTCTTAGCGATCGTTGCTGTAGGCTTTAGGCTTTAGGGGAAAGGGGAAAGGGGAAAGGGGAAAGGGAGCAGTGAACAGTGAACAGTGAACACTGAATATTCTCCCATCTCCCAACTCCCATCTCCCATCTCCCAACTCCCATCTCCCATCTCCCATCTCCCATCTCCCATCTCCCATCTCCCATCTCCCATCTCCCATCTTCCAACTCCCATGATAGATCGTGCTCAAGCCGCCATCGAGATTGGGGATTTGTCGGTGGCGATCGAATTTCTCCACAACCTGTCACCTGCACAACTCGAACATAATCTGCCAGTCTTAGATCTCGCCCTGCAAATACTCAGTCAAGGTGACTTTGAACAGCAATGGGAGATCGCTAAAATCATCCCCAAATTGGGTGAAATTGCCATCCAACCCCTACTAGAACTACTTAACGATCGAGACATCGATTTAGAAGATCGGTGGCTGCTAGCGCGAATTCTAGGCGACTTTCGCCAACCGCAAGCGATCGCCGCACTGGTAGAATTAATTCGACAATCAGAAGATCCCGAATTAACCACCATTGCCACCAGTGCATTAGCCAAAATCGGCGTACCAGCGATCTCCGCCTTAACAGATTTACTCCCCACCAAAGATCGGCGGATTGCTGTCACCACACTAGCGCAAATTCGGCACTCACAATCGATCGAACCATTGCTCCAAGTCATCGACGATCCAGATCCACAGATCCGCACCCTCAGCATCGAAGCACTCGGAAGTTTCCACGATGTCAGGATTCCACCGATCCTGCTCGCAAAACTCACCGACACCGCCGCAAGTGTGCGCCAAGCCGCCGTCACCGCACTGTGTCTGCGCCAGGATCTAGTCATTGAATTAGACTTGATTCAACAATTACGACCATTATTATTCGATCTTAATTTAGCCGTCTGTCAAGCAACAGCCTTAGGTTTAGCGAGATTAACTGGAGCGGGATCCGCCCCTGAAATCGATCGAACCGTGGTAGAAGTTTTAACGACAATCCTCATCTCCCCACATACTCCCACCACCTTAACATCGGCGATAATCCTTGCCCTTGGCTGGATTGGCACACAACCAGCGATCGATAGCCTGATCCTCGCCTTGACGGCTAACTTAACTATCAGTACAGAGCTAGCACCGGAAATCGTCATGGCGATCGCTAAAACTGAGCAAGAGCGAGGTTATGCTAGTCAGTTATTAGTAAAATATCTCCAGGGAGCTGCATCCATCAATTCGATCGTCAAACAGGAAATAGTCACAGCATTAGGGAACTTGGGTAATAGTAATGTTATCTCAGATCTAGTTCGACTCCTGGAAGATCCAGACAATCGAGTCAGGCTACATACGATTACGTCTATCTCCAAGCTCTCTGTAATCTCCGAAATGTAGAGTAGGGAAAATTCATGAATTGCCCCTACTCTACATTTTGGTACCAAATCGTACTGCTAATCAGCAACGCCGACGAATAATCTTCGATCGGTAGCAAATTTGCTACTCAGGGATCAAAAGGCACCTAGCATTTTGCGCCTTTAGGCGCTTGTTCTAGACCATTGCGACTTGGTAAAATTTCAGCAAAAAGTGTAGAGTAATCAAGTGTAAAAGATGATAACTTAAATGAGTAACATCCCCTTGACACTGGTCGTAATCCAAATTCAAATTAGAAACACCATATTTTAATAATGTCCCGATTTGCAACAGCTCTGATATCTACTACCGGATTATTGCTATTGAGTACACTAGCTATTTTTCCAAGCAAACTTCATGCACAATCTAATCCACATCCAGCAGCACTAACACCACAAGCATCAGCCAATCGTCCCGCGACAATTGTACCAGCGATCGTTAAGCCAGCAACTGGGGCAAGTATTGTTGCTCAGAACAAACCAGCAATCACTAATTCACTACCCACTGCACCAACTGCGGGTAAAAACCCTCCAGTAAAATCGACTGTCACCGCGACAAGTCAACCACCAGCTACAGATAACGTCAACCTGATTCTGAAGCTCAAAGAAAGAAAGGTATACGTCTACAATGGCAATACAGTTGTTGCTAAATACCCTGTCGCTGTTGGCAGAAAAGGTTGGGAAACGCCAACTGGTGATTGGTATGTGATGGAAAAAATTGTCGATCCAGGCTGGACAAGTTTTAAGAATGGTTCGATCATCAAACCAGGTGCCCAAAATCCGCTAGGGGACACGCTGGATTGGTTTCTGGACTGATGGTAAAGATGTCATCGGTTTTCACGGCACTCCCGATCCTACCTCTATTGGTAAGGCTATATCCCACGGTTGCGTGCGGATGTTCGACAAAGATGTCAAAGCACTATTCCCACTAGTGAAAGTCGGTACTACGGTTAAAGTTGTCAACGAGTAATTTCGCAAAAGGAGTGAAAACTAATTTTGCTCCTTTATTTACGATCTCGCTTAAATACTTAGGACACTGAGTTTCGATCGAAAGTACTATATCAATTAAGTAGCTCGGCATAATTAAATATAAAATACTCTCTAGGGTGGGCAGTGCCCACCATCTAGATCTCAGGCATAATCTATTTTATAAATAATTCCGCCTAAGCTAATTACCCCTGCGGTCATTTCACGGGGTTGATAACTTTGGACGATTAATGAATGCTCTGGTTGAGCAATTAATCGATCGAGTGATTGGGGAATACCCTGGTAGGCTAGGAGGCGACACATTAAATTAATTGATAATTGATAATTGATAATGGCTAGAAACAAGGGCTTCTCCAAGAAGCCCTTGTTTCTGTCATCACCAGAAGATCGAACATTTACCGACAAAAAAGGCAGGTACTGGTACCTACCCAAGCTGTAAAGTGTGAGTTGAGAATCAATAATTATTAATTATTAATTATTAATTATTAATTAATTTAAGGTGCCAACGCATTACCACGAAGTAGACTACCGATCGTTTTAGCGGTAATTTTCATCTGGGTGATTGGATTGGCTACTGTGACAGTTTTGTAGAGATAGCTGTCAAAAGTGAGCTTCTGGACATCGAGATCGCTACACATTTCGACGAACGCTTCACGAGTCGCATCAGAACGGTAGAATACTCGTTGGAGAATATCCAAGACGGTGTAAGTCAAGCCATAAGCTTTATCCCACTGTTTGATATATGCCTTCAGATCCGCTTCTGTCGGAATTTTTGCACCGTTTTCAGAACGTTCGACGATCATTTCCGCACACATCCGTCCAGATTTAGCCGCAAAATAAATACCTTCACCAGAAGACTTCGTTACATAACCAGCCGCGTCACCAACCAGCGCACAACGTCCAACTACTCGACGTGGGCGAGGATGTTCAGGGATGGGGTGAGCTTCAACTTTGATAATTGTGCCGCCTTCAAGCTTCTTCGCCGCCCGTTTGCGGATTCCGGCTTGCAATTGCTTAATCGAGGCTTTGTGGACCTTCATCGTCCCCGTACCGACCGCTACGTGGTCGAATTTAGGGAATACCCAAGCATAGAAATCAGTGGAGACATCATCGCCGACATACATCTCAGCGAGACTATGGTAGTAAGCCATCTTGTCTTCGGGGAGTCTAATTCGCTCTTGGAAGGCAATCGCGTAGTTATAATCACCAGCATCCATCGCTTTAGCAACGCGAGAGTTTGCACCATCAGCACCGATGACTAGATCGACTTTCAGCGTTTTAGCTTCACCTTCAAGACTACCACTGGAATGATCCGCATAGTGGAGCACATAAGGATCGGTAGTATTCAATCCTGGCATTTCCAATTTATGGACAGTACCATTAATTAATTTAGCACCAAGTTTCTCAGCTCGATCGCGTAAGAATCCATCTAGGACTTCCCGGCGACACATACCAATATATTCACCAGGCTTGAGAGTTTGACCGATATCGACTTCAATATTAGAAGGCGAAATCATTTTCATCTGACGAACTTCTCGATCGATAATGTGTGATGGTAAGTCAAATTCAGCCACCATACACAGAGGAATCGCTCCACCACAAGGCTTGGCGTTATCTAATTTGCGTTCAAATAAATAAGTTTCAATACCAGCTTTCGCCAACACTTCAGCGGCGCAAGAACCCGCTGGACCAGAACCGACAACAGCAACCCGTAGTACCACAGCTATACTCTCTTCTCATGACTTGTGCTTACACTGATGGATGTTAGCACGGACTCTCATCGGGGGTGTTAGCAAATCCACTCAGTCGGTCAGAATTGAAATATTCCTTTATATAAAGACATACTTGGTTGACATTCCCCCCACTCGGTGAGGTTTCGCATCCGCTAATCTAAGCTAGACTAGGGAAGGGATTGCTAGCTACTAGAACGCAATGATAACTGAAAATAGTCTAAAGATCGAGAAACACCGTCAAAAATTGGTCGCTGTCTACCAGAGCTTACCAGAAGTGGATCGATCGATCGTCCAATTATTTTCGGTTATATATACCCCAGTGACTAGAACTCTCTATTTGGATTGTTTTCAGCAGACGGGATTATGGGGATTAAATCCTTTAGTTTCAGCGGCGTTGAAGCCTTATCTCGATCGATTACTTGTCAACGATTTGCTGATACCACATGCGAAAAATGGGATCCAAATCAATCCGATTATCGCTGAAATTGCGACTCGTGAAGCAGTGGCGGCGGGGAACTTCATGGTGATGGCTCAAGTGGTGGCGGAAAAATTACCTGTGACTAGGCTGGGATATAAGCAGCAGCGACAATTTGATAATCGTGGTGAATTTATTCGTGAGTTTCGATTGGGGCTATATCTCAACGATCTGAAATTTATCAACGAGCAATTGGATGCTTACTATAATAGTGCTTATAGTCGGTTATCAGATCAGATTCCATCTACTCAAATTTGGCAGCAGGTTTGCAATAATCCCTTTGATGCTGATTGGTTTTCAACACTAGATGCTGAATTAGCCGAAATAACTTGGCACAATGTTTTTAACTATTCGCTCGAACATTTAACACCAACTGATGGTATTTTTGCTGCGTTAGAAAGTGCTGAGAAGGATCTCAATCAACCGATACCTGAGAAACTCAAAATTTTACTCATCGAGGAGTTATTGCTACGGGGGAAGGTGGCGGCGGCAAAGAAAATATTAGACAATTTTTCTCCCGCTTGGCGCGATCGAGTTGCCCTATTGTGGGGGTGGTGGTACTTTTTACAGGGAGAAGATCGACTGGCTATTGTTGAGTATGAGACGGCTTTAAAGGCGATCAAAAAAGGGACTGGTAAACGCAAAGCTTACTTTATGACGGCGGGTGGTTTATTTTATATCTTCGCTTTACTCCGCCGGGGTGAAGGTGCAGATCTGCGCGCGGCTCTAGAATATGTCGGAATTGCGATTCAGGCTAAGTCTTGGTTGAGTAATGCTTATAGTGTGTTGTCAAATATTATTGAGTTGCAATTGGGTGCAGCTAATCGGCGGGAGATAATTCTGCGTTGTACGCCGATTAGAACTCATCATAGTCTGGAAATTCTCGTCCGCGCTTTATGTATCCATTGGGTAGATAGAAGTGGATTGAATCAACACCTTCCCCAGGTTTTAGAACAGTTTTATAGTAAGGCGAATGAAGCTGGTTATCAGTGGTTAGCAATGGAAGCGGCATCGATTCTTTCACATAGTAACCCGACGGAAAAAATTCAGAGTTTGTATCAGAAGGAAGCTACTAAGCGTCAGCAAGAAATCGGTGTCGCGAGTATCGCGAAATTAATTCACCCGAAAGAGCCGTGGGAAATTTCTTTGACTGCTTTAACTAATCTCCAAGGTAAAGCGGCGGAAGCAACGATCGATCGGACGGGAAATATTCAAAGACTTGCTTGGATGATAATATTTTATGGTTCTAGTCGCTGGATGTTGCAACCACGAGAACAGGGAATTAATGCCAAGGGTGAATGGGGAAAAGGCCGAAATATTGCGCTGAAACGGTTGCGCGAGTCTGATGAGTTTGATTATTTTACACCGCAGGATTTCCGGGTATGTAAACACTTAAAAGCTTATTCTCAAGGTAGTTGGGGTGGTACGGAATATCGATTTGACGATCGAGCTATTCTGGCATTAATTAGTCATCCCTTAGTATTTTGGGAAGATAATCCGACGATGCGGATTGAGATTGTTAAGGGTGAGCCGGAATTGACGATTAAAGCGATCGCTGGTGATAAAATTGTCCTAGAAATGAATCCCAAACCGGATCCGAGCGAGAGTGTGATGCTCGTCAAGGAAAGTCCATCCCGGCTCAAAGCGATCGAAATTACCGAAAGTCATCGAAAAATCAGCGATATTTTGGGAATTAGAAATCGACTGGAAGTCCCCACCAGTGCCAAAGATCGCGTGCTGACAGCGATTAGTTCGATCTCCCAAATCGTCACCATCCATTCCGATATCGGCGGTGGTGCGATTGACATCGAGGAAGTACCTAGCGATCCTCAACCCCACATCCAGTTATTCCCGATCGGATCTGGGCTAAAATTAACTATCCTCGCCCGTCCATTTGCCCTGTAGGCCCCTATTATAGCCCTGGGAAGGGTGGTGAAACGGTAATTGCCGAGATTGAAGGAAAACGGTTGCAAACCACGCGGGATTTGACCGCAGAGAGCCGATTAGCCAGTTCGATTATTAATGCTTGTCCAACATTAGAGCACATTGTCGAGCAGGATGGAGAATGGTCGATCGAAGATCCCGCTGATTGTCTAGAATTATTGATGGAATTGCAAGATCTCGATGATGTGGTGACGATCGAGTGGCCGGAAGGTGAGAAAATGCGGGTTAGTCGTCAGAAGGGTTTAAGTGATTTTAAACTCAGTATCAGCCGCGAGAATGATTGGTTTGCAACTAGTGGTGAGGTGCGGGTAAATGAAAATGAGGTGCTGGAATTACAGCAATTATTAGCATTACTCGATCGTACTCCGAGTCGGTTTATTCCCCTGGGGGATGGGCAATTTTTAGCTCTGACGCAGGAATTCCGTCAACGGTTAGATGAATTGCGGTTGGTTTCCAGTAAGCATGGCAAAAAGTTGGGAATGCATC
>JAPJYX010000063.1:0-20790 GCA_030503985.1 Himalopsyche tibetana | reverse complement strand
GCGTTAATACTGAGCAGTTAGTTGGAGGATCTGAGATTACTGGAGGAGCTACGCCAGTCACAACTGTCCAGGGTGGTAATATTAATGTGATGGCTGGCAGCAATATTACTACTACTATCGTGGGTTCGCAAGGGCAGCAACAAGGTGGTGCGATAACCTTTAAAAGTGGTGGGTCTATAAATACTGCAACTATTCTGACATCAGGAAATAATAATGGTGGTAATATCACTCTCAAAGCCGGTGGCTCCATAGACACTACAGCCGGAATCATCAATGCAATGGGTGGCAACAACGGCGGCAATATTTCCCTCGAAGCTGCAACGAATATCAGTACGGCAGGAATTGGTAGCACAGCCATATTATTAAGTGGCTTCAAGGCTAATAGCGGCAATCTTCGCATTCAAAGCGACGGCAATATCAACACAACTGCTGGCCCAATTATTACCGCTGCGGCAAATGGTAAGGGCGGAGATGTCACCATCAATGCTCAAGGAACTATTGCGACATCTAGTATTAATTCCCAAACCTTTGCTCCCAGTATTACGGTGACTGGTGGCAATATTGACCTGAAAGCAAATAGTATTACTTCCAGTGGCAAGATCGAAACCAACCGCAATAACATTACTTTTAACGCTCCGGTAATATTAGGTAATGACCTATCGGTAAAAATTTTAGAGACTGGTGATATTACTTTTAAGTCTACTGTTGATGGGCCTTACACTCTGATTGTTCAACCGAATGCGGGAATTGTTGATTTTGGTGGCGATGTTGGCAAAGCGACTCCCCTCAACAGCGTCAAGATTGAAGATGATATCACTAAAAGTTCCGCTGCAATTAACATTATTGCTACGAATAATATTACTACTAAAAATATTACCTCAGCCGCCGGAATTTCTTTGGATAGCGACAAGGGAGAAATCAAAACAGGCAATCTTGATGCGACTTCCCCTAACAATGGCGGTAATATTACGGTGAATGCTGGAACTAATATTGTTGCGGGCGATATCAATACTTCTGCTGCTGGTAATGGCGGCAGCATCTTCCTCGATGCTAACGGAACTATTACTGTTGGTAAGATTGACTCTTCGGCGCCGGGGAATGCAGGGAATGTCACGGCGTATAATCGCAGCGCTTCAGGCAATATTACTGTGAGTCTAATTAATGCTGAAAGTCTTGGTATCGGCGGAAATGTCGATATTCGGACGGGAAGGTTTTTTCGATCGCTAAATTCGTTCAAAGACAGAAACGGCGTCGATGCTAGCATTTCTACGGCTGGAAATCCTGGAGATATCAACGGCGGTACGATCGTAATTCGCCACGGAGGCGCAGGATTGATACCGTTTATTGTGGGTGATTCTACGACAAATGGAACGACGGGTGCAATTACTCGGGGAAATTCTAATTCTATTCAAACAATTTCGCCGAATGAATCCTATCCTTATACTCACAAACAGGATACCGATCGCATTCAAATTATTTCGGTTTCAGCACCCGCAACCGCAACACCCGCACCAACAGCGACTCCATCGCCAACAACCGCAACACCAACACCCGCACCAGCAGCGATTCCATCGCCAACAACCGCAACACCAACACCCGCACCAGCAGCGATTCCATCGCCAACAACCGCAACACCAACACCCGCACCAGCAGCGATTCCATCGCCAACAACCGCACCCGCAGCAACTTCGGTAACGAGGGTGACTCCATCCCCAACACCCGCAACTGCAATTCCCGCACCAACAACCGCAACACCAACTCCCGCAATTGAAACTCCGACAACCGCCCCAACTCCATCTCCAACACCCTCGCCAACACCATCTCCAATTCCCGAACCCGCGCCCATACCGGGTTTCCCCCTCATGATCCGACTACCGCAAACCGCAGATTCATCCACAATACCAGCCCGATCGCGCCCGACACAGCCTTCAACGCCAACAACACCGGGGGCGATCGATCGCATACCTGCCGCGTCGCAAATTCCCTCGATTCCCACACTCACCGAGCAGAGCGTCACTCAACCTGCGATCGCCACTCCACCTGCGATCGCTCCCCAACCTTTAAACGCGCCAAATCCCGCTTTCACGGCTCCTCAAGCCCCACAAACCCTGCTTGCAGAACCAATTCAGCCATCACCCGCACCTTCGATTTCACCCGTTCCCGCACCCGCAGCAAGTCAAAATCCGCAACAGGAATTAGCTTTTTTAATTGGCGATTTATTGGGTGCTAAAACATCGATCACCCCAAATCCTGAAAGCAGAACTAATACTTTTTGGTGGGAATTTCCCGATCCAAACAAAAAAATATCGATCGAAGTACCGCCCCTTGAAAAAGAACCGAATCTTGCTTTCATACCGTTTTCGGAAAACCCGCCGGAAAACGCGCCCTTGCGGGGTTCTTCTATTTCGGAAAAACCCGATGGATCGATTGTTGAAATTCCGAAACCTGCGCCTGCGCCTGCTGAAATACCAGTTGCGGCGATCGAGCCTAATTGGTTGGCCAACATCCGCCAAATAGCGCCTGCAACAACTCCATCGCCTGCAACAATTCCAGCACCTGCACCAATTCCAGCACCTGCACCAATTCCAGCACAAATTCCAGCGCCTGCGCCGATTCCAGCGCCTGCACCTGCACCAAATCCTGCACCAAATCCCATCGTCCAAAATCCCGTACCCACAAATATTCCCAATGTCTTTCCCTCAGAAATTAGCAGGTTTAGCGTCGAACAAACTCTCAATCAAAACAATGCCGATGATGCTGTTTCCCAAATTGACAAACTGTTTGAACAAGACTATGAAAATGCTTATGGGGAAAATTTTACAGATCAAAAAGTTGACGTTCAATATCTGAGAGAAACTCTGAAAACAATTAAGGAGGAAACCGGGAAGCAAGCTGTAATTGTTTACGCGATCGTCCGTCTCGAAGAATTGTCGCTAGTCTTAATAGTTCCCGACGGCCCTCCGATTCTCAAAAACATCCCTGTCGAGAGCGAAAAATTGCTGAAAACAGTGGCAGAGTTTCAGCGCGAGTTAGCTAAACCAGATAATACCGAAGATCGAGAATATTTGTCAAATGCTCAGCAACTTTACCAGTGGCTAATTGCACCACTTTCTAAAGATTTAGAAGCATTAAATGTTGATACGCTGGTGTTTTCCTTCGATGCTGGTTTGCGCCAATTGCCCATAGCAGCTTTGCACGACGGTAAGCAATTTCTAGTAGAAAAGTATAGCCTCGGCTCAATTCCCAGTGTCAGCTTGACTAACACAAAGTATCAAAGTTTGCAAAACGCTCAAGTTTTGGCAATGGGTGCTTCCGAATTTCCCCACACCGATAAACTTCCTTTGCTGGCGGTGCCGATCGAATTATCTGCGATCGCCGGTACCATCCGCGACAAGCAAAATCCTACCGAATTCCCGTTGTGGCAAGGCCGCTCTTTTCTTAATGAAAACTTTACCCTAGAAAACCTGAAAAAACAGCGACAGCAACAGGCATTTGAGATTGTTCACTTAGCTAGTCACGCGAGTTTTCCGCAAACTCAAAACGGACGCAAGGAAGCTGAAATTGACCTCTGGAATCGCTCTTTGTCCTTAAATGAATTTCGGTTGGTGAAGTGGTACGATTATCGCAGACCAGTAGAGTTATTGGTGCTGAGTGCGTGCGAAACTGCGATCGGTGACGACATATCAGCAGAAATGGGATTTGCTGGACTGGCAGTCCGCAGCGGTGTAAAATCAGCTTTAGCGAGTTTGTGGAAAGTTAGTGATGTTGGAACTTTGACCTTGATGACGGAGTTTTACGACCATTTGCGATCGGAAAATATCAAAGCTGAAGCCCTCAGAAAAGCTCAAATAGCAATGATTCGCAAACAAATTGTACTTAAAAATGGTCGATTGCAGGGATCCCAAAGGTCGATCGACCTTCCTAAAAATTTAAAAAACTCAGCCAACTCAGATTTATCTCACCCACATTTTTGGGCTGGATTTACCATAATCGGTAGTCCTTGGTAAGCGAGTACCTGTAGGGGCCAGTTTTACAAACAATATCTAATACCAACGCGATTTTCGTAGGGGCGGGTTCACCAACAATACCTGCCCATAATTGACAATCTCAAAAACCCGCCCCAGCCGTGATATTATGGTCGATCGACCTGTAGGGGCCAGCACTGCCGTGTCCGACCTATCACTCCGATTCTACCGGATCTGATATCAGTTAAATCAATGTATCCCAGACTACTATCTTTTGAGGTCATAAATTTGCTATGAATAGCAAAACTAAATACTAACGGAGCAAAACCTGTGGGCAAGTTTGATAAAATATTCAATTCTGAAGACAAATCCGCAGCAACCTTGACTTTAGAGGAATCCGTAGCGGCGGTAGCACTTGTCGCAGCCGAAGCAAATTCCCCTGACACGGATGCTGATATCTTAGAGAGCATACTTTGGGAATCAGAAATATTTGCTGAATATTCGGAAGATGATATGTCAGCAATGTTTCAAAGACTCGCAAGTATTGTCGCCCAAGACGGTTTAGGAGCATTATTTAATACTGCTTGGGAATCAATACCAGATGAGTTAGTGTTGGATACTTTTGCCATCACCACAGCAATGTTTGTCGCAGATGGTGAAATATCTGACAAGCACAAGGATTTTCTTCAGGAATTCCAGCAAGCATTGGGTGTGGAAGACGAGGAAGCTGCGGAAATTATCGAGGATGTAATTGCGGCTTACTCGGAAGTAGAGGGCGAAGAGTCTGATTTAGATGAGGAATTGTACGTATCTCCTGAAGGCAATTTTAGCGTTCCTCTTCCAGTTGACGAGCAACGAGGCGGTAAAATTGATGAGCAAGAAGGCTCTGTCGCATTTTCTGACGACTTTGGCGTTTTGCTGAAAATTGATTATTTCCAGATTTCTGATGAAGTGGCAGAAACAATCGAGTCGGTTGGCGAGGAAGCTTATCTCAAGTCTTTTCTCGACAATTTTATTTCTCCGGCAATTCTTGATAATCTTGCCAACTCTAAGTTACTCCACGCGGAATATTTAGAAGATGAGGAAGCTTATTTCTCGGTTTTCGATTTGCCTGCGGGTGCAACTCTCAGCGTGCAAGAAAACGATGGCCCTTTGACTCGAATGGATGCCTACCGAGGACTTATGGCTTTTATCGCTGACGATTTTTGCTACACGGTAAGCTGTCAGCGAATTTATCAGGAGGGTAACGAATTGGGTTCCATTGAGTCGGAAGCTGAGGGAATTATGAACAATATTTTCGCGTTTATTGAGACTATTGAATTTTCAGCAGTCGCATAAACAGGACTTATTTAGGAGGGCTAAAAACCTGGTTTCTTTCTAGATGTCTGGCTGCTAAACCTGATATTTTCAGAGAAATCGGTTTTTTTGATATTAAATCCGTTTGCATCGGAATGATATAAACGGAGGAGACGGCAGTGCCGTGTCCCTACCGCGATCAATTGTAGGGACACGGCACTGCCGTCTCCTCTATATCAATTCCGGCTGCGCCGGAATTGATATGACGGCATTTTCAAAATATTACATCGTGTCCGGTCGATCGACCAAATTATATCAATTCCGGCTGCATGGGAATTAATATAGCAATCCTAAATGAGTTGCAAGTTTTTTACCCCACCCCAACCCTCCCCTTGCTAAGGGGAGGGAGCAAGAAATTCACAAATGATTTAGGATTGCTATATTACCCGAAATCAGGACACTCAAGATGCCGTTTCCCTACAATTCATGTGGTGCTGCCGTGAAACAGCACTGCCGTAATGATTATTTTTATAATAAAATAGTGCGATCGAGAACTGGCTAAAAAGCTGATTCTCGATCGCACTTCCACATACACTCAGTCAACCACAGTCGAAAAACAGCAGCAATTAGCCGCCATTTTCGACTAATTAGTAGTCTGAGCTTCCACCAATCTTTGCTTGAGTTCTTCCAAAGCGCTCGCCCAGCGCGGATCTGGCTGAACCGAGCCGGAATCAGCAGTTGGTACTGTTGTTGTTGACTGATTGCGGCGAGACTTGTTGTTGTCGCCCCGACGGCGATTGCTTTTGCTGGAACCTCCCCCACCTTGGGTAGGGGGAGCCGAGCGCTGCTGTTGCTGAGGCGCAGGTACAGGTGCTGGCACTGACGACGCTGCTGACGACGACGCAGAAACCAACTGCGGTGACGGCGTTGACGACTGCTGCTGCGGCTGATCTTCTTCGCCCTTCTCCGATTTACCCTTAGAACGAGGCAGTGCCTTCTCTATTTTCAGCGGGTTTTCTTTGAACATCAAGCCATTGTATTTTTCAATAACTTGATCGGCTTGTTCGTCGGTTAGCACAGTCACAAAACCGAATCCTCTGCATTTACCAGTTTTGCGATCGGTAATTACCTTTGTGGTGACAGATTCACCCTCCGGTGCAAAAACTTCTTGCAATTCTAGGCGATCGAGTTCCTTCGGTAGATTGCCAACATAAAGACGAATAGACATGAAAAATTCCTCCAGACTTGGATTTTAATTAATTTGCTCGAACAGAATTACCTGAAGTCAACTGAATATTGACTTCAGGCAAACACCACATTACCGGAGAATTTGCACATTCCTCCCACCAACCTTGACATATCCCCCCATCTTTTAGAACAAAAAGATGATTTACTCCGATCGCGCCGGAAATTAACCGCCGATGCAGAGAGCTTTTAAATCTCAGGTTGTTGTGTAAACTTTTAGTCATCACTCAAATGTTTAGGCTATTGGCTGTTCTGTATTACTTGCTTCCGGTTTTGATTCAGAATGTTTATAGCCAGCGCCGTGTAGAAATTTATGTCCAAGGATGTCAATTGCAAGCGATCGGAATGCCAGTATTCAGTTTAATACAGTGATGGATAAAATCGCTAACATTTTTTCAGCCAGTAATCTTACCTCACTCCTAATCTCGCTCCTAATGCTGAGAACTACTCACTTACCTGGTATCCCTTAAATCGGGCAGGGCAGCGTCCGACCATTCTTTAAAGGTATCACAGCCTTGGTAACAGAGCTAGTTATTTAGGAAGATTTCAGGTTGAATTTAACGAAAACCACATCTGAATCACTTTTGACAATTCATCCCGCACAGCGAATTTCGCTGTCAAAAAAAAACAGCCGACAAGCGGCTGACTGAACTTGCTGTGTTGGGAGGTTGACAATTTTTACGCAATCCCTTAGCGATTTTGGCCGACTGAAGTTATTGCGCTATTTGGTTCAATCCAATTTATATAAATAAATGTAACAGGATGTCGGCAAAAAAGCAACTTTTCTTTACGAAGGAAGAGGGAAGAAGGCTGTAGGCATTTGTGTCAACTTAAGCCGAAAGCCTTGATAAATCTCGTTTTTAGGCTAAGTCTAGATCCCCCTAAATCCCCCTTAAGAAGGGGGACTTTGATCCATTTCCGGTCCCCCCCTTCTTAAGGGGGGCTAGGGGGGATCGAGATTTAATGGTCTTGCCAGCAGTCTCTGGCTGGGTCTTACCTTGAGTTGACACTCCTTGGACTTTAGGGTGCGCTACCAGCACTCTCGACATCGTAAGCGTTGCCCTCGAAGAGGATCGCCATTCCTCACCTTGCGCCCTGGATAATGATGTATGCACCCCAAAAAGCAGCAGCAAAAGCCAAAATCGCAGACCAAATCGGATGTCCGCTGTCACTAACCCTCCCTCCTTGACTGCGGAGACTTTCGAGGTCGATCGCCACAGTAGCACCCCGGCGCAGCCAGCCGATCACCACAACAGACTTGCCGATCAAATCGCTAGGGCGAGTCGGTTGCGGCCACAAAGAGCCAATGTAGCCAAACCTCGAAACATAGTGCAACCTCACCAAACCCGTCGCCGTTTGCAAAATCAAATCTTGTCCCAGCCAATTAGCAATACCAGGCCTACCCAAAAGTTGCCCGGAAAGCCGCACAGCTTGAGCATCCAGCGGCAAACTCTCGGAATCTGACAAAATTTCCGGCAAACTCGGCTCAGCGGTTTCTCGCGGTGTAATGTCGGGGAAAAAATAATTAATCCGCATCAAAGTACCGAGACAAAATCCGATCGGCAAACAGCCCCAAAGAATCGATCGATCGCCCCAAAGCCAATCCAACTGCCAAAAACTCGTCCTCGACAAAATCCCCCCAATCAGCCAAAGCACCCCAACTATCCCCAAACTCATCGGAATCCCAAAAAACGGCGCACCTTGTAAAAATAATTTTGAGTCTTTAAATTCGAGTATTGATTTCAAACGAGACAATTTTCCTTTCCTGGGTTGCTTGAGCTCCCGCGTCTACCAAATCCAACTCTGTCTCCAGTTTCCAAAATTGAGCATACAAAGCCAAAAGCTTCAAACGCTCTCCCAGCAAAGGATGCGCGCTATTAACAGTCAACCAATGGCGATCGGGATTGCTGACATCCCACAGCAAAATCTGTTCCAGCGGCGCGTGTAATGCAGCAGAACCGAGGGTTATAGCTTGTCCGACGCCTACAGGTAACAATAGATCGAAACTTTCGAGAAAAAAGCTAGTTTGTTTTTGGCGATCGATATTAGCAGCAATCCCGATCGCAATTTTAGCCAGAGCCCGCGTCAAACCGTTAGGATTCCCCGTAATTTCCGCAGCAGTTCGATCGCTAAAATACACCCGGCGGCGCGACAGCCAAAACATCGGCCAGCGCAACAACTTATAAATCCCGTAACTAATAGCAGAAATCCCAGCCGTCAAAAATTTGACAGTCGATCGCAAAAACTCGATCGTCATTAAACCAGATAACCACTCTTCCAAGCGTGTCACCTGCCAATAAATCAGGTAAGGAATCTGCATTACCAGCAGCGCCAGCGACATCGGCGCAAAATCCCAGTGAGAGATGTGCCCCAACTCCCGCGCGAAAACAGCAGCAATTTCATCATCCGTCAACTCTTCCACAGCCCCCGACTCACAGCAATGCGAGCAAAACGTGGCAAACAGCCGTAACTGAAAGCTACAGGAACATCGATCGGCAAAAGTTTCAGCACAGGTACCGGTAGATTTTGCTTGGTACAAAAACTGCGCAATACCCGACTAGCTTCCTTGCTGTGCTTCGACAAAACCGACGCGCGCAGGGTTTCGATAGCGCAAAACAGTTTCAGCAGCGCGTCTGTCAGCCACGGAGACGAAGCCAAAAGCAATCCGAAAACAAACTGCACAAACGGAGTCGGATCGCGGTAAAAAAGCTGAATCGGCGCGAAAATAGGCAGTCTAGTGAATATGTAAAGCTGAACCAACAGAGAATTAGTGTTTGTCAGCAGGAATTGCAGCACAAACCGGGCGAGGAAAAATAGGGCGATCGTACTTACAACCGCTTCAATCCGAAAACCCAGCAACTTCAGCGGTTTTGGCGGGCGCGGGCTTTTCGCGGTGCGCCCTGCTTCGCGCCAACTCAGTTGGTAAGCGGTAATATCTGGGCTGGCGAATCGGGGATATCTGTTGATGAACCGGAACTATTTTCGCCGCTAGTTTCTGTATCGATTGCGATTTCTGTAGGGGCGGTGCCCCCGTGCCCGCCCTCTATCGGCGGTTTGGGGGGTGGAGGTGGCGGTGAAATATGTGTCGATTTGGTGTTTTTTGGCGCGACAGTCGGCTCTAAGGGTGAAAATCCTGTTTTTTTGTCTGCGGTCGATCGTAGCGAAGTGGGGCGTAAGCCATCGCCTTTAAGCGTTTTCTTAGCCGGTTCCGTTCCTGAATCGAAGGCGAGAAAGCCTGTTTCGGGGGGAGTTTCTGTGGATTTTGGGGGGGTTAATTCTTTTAAAGTGCGATCGGCCCAAGTTTTGATTTGAGTGTTGGGGTTTTGGGTGAGGAAGTGCAGAGGGCGATCGCCTCTTTGACATTACCGGTTGCTTTGTATGCAGCGACTAACCCCATCTGCGCGCGGATTCCCGGCGGTTGATTTGCTGCGGTTTGGGTAACGGATTCTAAAAGGGCGATCGCCCGATCGTAATCCCGCCCTTTCAAAGCAGCTAACCCAGCCTCTAGAGACTGTTTTGCAGATAAATCCGCCGAATTTTGATTATTTGGAGATGCCATAACAGTGATTGCACTAGCGCCTTGTCTAAGATAGCTTGGGCGATCGATAGATTACGGTTTAGCACAGAAATTAGGACACGGCAGTGCCGTTTCCCTACAAGATGATTTTGGTGTAGGGACACGGCACTGCCGTCTCCTCTTATCTCCTACAAGATGATTTTGGTGTAGGGACACGGCATTGCCGTCTCCTCTTATCTCCTACAATATTATTTTGGTTTTAATTTACAATTAAATTAAATCCTCACCGAATAGCAGGGTTTGAAGCCCTTACTCAGGTCGGCCGATTGTGATAATAACGGAGTTTAAATCTCGGTTCTTATCACTTCGCTGTCAACTGTCAACTGTCAACTGTCAACTGTTTAACAATACATTTATGCCGATCGAAGACGAAGATTTTGAAAGCGAATATATTGCGGACGATCGCAAACTGCAACTCTTCACAGACAGACACGAATTTACCCGCCGATTTGCCTTTTATTTAAACGAAGACCCGCCCCGCGAACAAATTTTGTATTTTTTCGGCGATGGAGGCAACGGCAAGTCATTGCTGCTCAAACACTTGCAGTTTCACTGCTGCAAAAGATTTCCCCCGGAAGTCTGGCAAAGATTGCGCCAAATTCCCGAAGCAAGGGCCGCCGAAGTTGCCGAATTTGTCCGCAATGCAGCACCGAAAACCTATACTTCCATACCCGCAGTCACCCACGATTTCGGATTAATCTCGATAAAAGAAGATAAACCGCAAGATAGATTTTACGGCTTGCTGATGCTGCGGCGAAATATTGCAGCAGAAACCAAAAAATATAAATTTAAATTTCCCAATTACGATTTTGCTTGCTTTTGGTATTTGCTGAACAAAGGCGAGTCTGACGCAACTCTCAGCCAACTTTTTCCCGATGATGTAATTCAATTAGTGACACCTGCTATTGAAACTTTTGCGGAATTTCCGGTGGTGGCGCAAGGTGTTGCCGTGATTAAAGGTATACTTAAATTGAGTGGCGTTAAGGGAGCGATGAAATTAATTCAAACTCGCTTGGGTGTCAGCGACGAGAAGGCGGATGAGATTCGCCGCAAAGATATTGATACTGAATTAATCGACTGTTTGCCGAAATTGTTTGCGGGGGATTTGAATGCGGCAATGAGTGGCAAAAATAAACCAGAACGCCTCGTGATGCTGTTCGATACTCACGAGAAAATGTGGGATACCAAACGCGATTCTCAAGGCGCAACTTTTTGGTATCAAGATGAGTGGTTTCGGCGGTTGTTGAGGGCGCTAGATTACAAATTGGGAATTGTGGTTGCTGTGGCGGGGCGAGATTGTCCACTCACACAACTGCGGTGGCCGAATGCGGCGAAGTTTCCGATTCCCGAAGATTATATAGATGCACAATTGGTGTGGCATTTGTCTCCCGATGATGCTAGGGATTACTTGCAGAAAGTGGAGATTGACAAGGCTGATTTGGCAGATGCTGTGATTAAATATGCCAGCGTCAATCCCGATGATAGTTGGGAGAATTTGCAGGTACATCCGTTTTATTTGGGTTTGTGCGCGGATGTGGTGTTGGCAGAAAGAAGGCGGGGAATTGAGTTGCTGTCGTCGGATTTTGCGCGGATTCCGAAGTTGGAAAATAAGACGGCGGAGTTAACGGATCGGTTGCTGATGTATGTGGATCGCGAAGTGCGATCGGCGGTGCATTCGCTGAGTGCTTGCCGCGCTTTTGATGAGGATTTGTACATGAAATTGGGAGGGAGTTGTCACTTTCTGGCAAGTATTGCAAATTTTGAGGTTTTGACTGGTTTTTCCTTTGTGTGGAAAGCCCAAAAGCGGGGGGAGAATTGGTATCGGATTCATGATTTATTGCGGCGGTTGGATGCGGAAAGGGATAATCCGAAAACTCGCAGAGCTCATGAGTTTTTAGAGGGGCATTATCGGGAATTGGGGGATGCGGCTGAGGCAATTTTTCATGCTAATCGCTTGGATTGGGAGCGGGGTGTGAAGGAATGGAAAGAGGTGTTTAATGAAGCTTTGAACAAGAGTTGTTATGGGGAATGTAAGTCGCTGCTAGGAGTTAGAGAGGAGTTGTGGATAAAAAGTGATTATTTGCTGGGACTGATTTCACGAGCTGAAGGATTTTACTATACTGTATTAGCTCGATATGCAGAAGGAAAACAAGAGTATTTAGAGGCAGTTGCAGCTTACGATCGCGCACTCATCACAAATCCTGACGATCTAAATACGCTCGACAGCAAAGGGTTTGTGCTGCTAAGTCTGGGTCAGTTACAGAAAGGTATAGGAGAATTTGAGGCTGCAAAACAGTCTTTATCAGATGCGCTCGCTACCTGTAATTCAGCTTTAGTTATTTCACCGGATTATATGGGTGTTTTCAACACCAAAGGGCGGGTGCTGAACTCTCTGGGTGGTGTGCAGGCAAGCCTAAGAGAATTTGAGACTGCCAAACAGTCTTACTCAGATGCGATCGCAGTCTTGAATTCTGCTTTACTTATTGCACCGGATAAGAATTATTTTCTCAACAGCAAAGGGAATGCGCTGGGAAGTCTGGGTAATTTGCAAGCAAAGCTAAGTGAATTATAGGCAGCAAAACAGTCTTACTTTGATGCGATTGCTGCCTATAATTCTGCTTTAATTATTGCACCGGATTCTATCGGTGATCTCAACAACAAAGGGACTGTGCTGAACTCTCTGGGTGATTTACAAGCACAGCTAAGTGAATTTGAGGCGGCAAAACAGTATTACTCAGAGGCGATCGCAGTCTTTAATTCTGCTTTAGTCATTGAACCGGATTCTCTCAATCCTCTCAATAACAAAGGGATTGCGCTACGAAGTCTGGGTGATTTGCAAGCACAATTATCCGAGCAACAGGAAGCACTGAAGAGTTGGCAAGAGGCGCTGGAAATGTATAATCGATATTTAGCAATTGCTCCTAACAACGATCGTCTTCGCGATAGTCGCGATTCGCTGCAAGAATCTCTCGATAATTTGGGTGAGGATACTGTCAGCAGTTAGCCCGATCGCAATTAGGAACGGCAATTTAATAACTTAAGCAATGTTGATCTTCAATCTTTGCCAGCAAAGCTGGCGGGCGTGAAGATGCTGACATTATTAAATTTTCATTCCTTAGTAAAGACGCGGCATTCAGGAGGAGGAAGTGTCGAGTTAACTTACACCAAAAGTTCACAGGATTTACGCACTCCGACAAAGAAACCGGGTTTTTGGCCGAATCTACGCATCACAACCAATAATTGTCGAAAAAACCCGGTTTCTGGCCCCCCGCGCGTCAGAAATCGGGTTTTTTGCCGCATCTACGCATCACAACCAAGAATTATCGAAAAAACCCGGTTTCTGGCCACCCGCGCGTCACATCAGTGGCCGAAATTAGGAGACGGCAGTGCCGTGTCCCTACCGAAAATGATATTGTAGGGACACGGCACTGCCGTCTCCTCTATATCATTTCGGTGCCACCGGAATTGATATCAATTCCTATTTTTTGATGCTAAAATTGAAAACAGTAGCTAAAGGAAAAATGCCATGTCAGAACAAGACATCGCTAAGATAATTACGATCGAACCGGGTAAGCGAGGTGGTAAACCTTGTATTCGAGGTATGAGAATTACGGTTTATGACGTGTTGGAATATCTCGCTTCTGGGATGACTTATCAAGAAATCTTAGACGATTTTCCCTATCTCACGCAACAGGATATTTTAGCTTGCTTGAGTTTCGCAGCTAAACGAGAGCAGTTTATGTTAGTTGTTCGGTGATGAAACTACTGTTGTTTGACCAAAATCTCTCTCCTCGTCTCATCAATCTCCTTGCTGACATTTATCCCAATTCCGCTCATGTTGATGCAATTGGATTACCTACCGCACCCGATCGCGAAGTTTGGGATTATGCTCGTCAGCATGACTATATTGTCGTTACCAAGGATGCGGATTTTAGCGAATTGGGTCTATTGTTGGGGTTTCCTCCCAAGGTAATTTGGATACGGCGCGGAAATTGCTCGACGCGGGATATTGAGGGGCTACTAAGAGATAACTATGATGCGATCGCAGTTTTAAATGACACTCCTAATAGCGGTATTATCAGTTTGTTTTAATAAAAACGTTTAAAGAAACCGGGTTTTTGGCCAAATCTACGCATCACAACCAAGTATTCTCGAAAAAACCCGGTTTCTGGCCACCCGCGCGTCAGCCCTCAAAGAAACCGGGTTTTTGGCCGCATCTACGAATCACAACCAAAAATTATCGAAAAAACCCGGTTTCTGGCCCCACTAATCACTCTTCCTTCATCAATTGCTGATAACCTCCAAACCCGAAACCACAGGGGCGATCGCATTTAACTTCAACACAGGGTGTTCCCCTTCCACTTGGCGGCAATTCCAGTCATTCCTAAACAACAAAACCGGCCTTCCCCAACTATCTTTTACCGTCACCGTATTAAACAGCCGCCCAACTTTTGCCAGCGCATCCCAACCACCATCAACCCAACGAGCTACACTATAAGGCAGCATCTCCAGCGTAGTTTCCACATTATATTCCGACTGCATTCTGAACTGCACCACCTCAAATTGCAACTGTCCGACAGCCGCCAAAATCGGCTCGCGTTTCGACTCATCAGCCGAATACATAATTTGCACCGCGCCCTCTTCCTGCAACTCCGAAACACCTTTGCGGAATTGCTTAAACTTAGAAGGATTGGGATTTCTCAAAAAAGCAAAAAGTTCGGGAGAAAAACAGGGAATCCCTTCATATTCGAGTTTTTGCCCGGTGTAAATCGTATCCCCGATCGCAAATACCCCCGGATTGTTCAAACCAATCACGTCGCCCGGATACGCAACCTCGATCGACTCCCGATCCTGAGCAAACAACTTTTGAGGTCTTGACAAACGCACCGTTTTACCAGTCCGAGCGTGAGTCACGTTCATGTCCTTTTCAAACTTGCCGGTACAAACGCGAATAAACGCCACCCGATCGCGGTGTCTCGGGTCCATATTCGCTTGCAACTTAAACACAAACCCGGTAAAGTCTTCGTAAGTTGGCGGAAGTTCCCCGGCGCTGCTGTTGCGGGCGATCGGCTTCATCGCGTAATCTAAAAACGCATCCAAAAACAGCTCGACCCCAAAATTGCTCATCGCACTACCAAAGAAAACCGGAGTCATTTTCCCAGCCCGAACCAAATCTAAATCGAGTTCAGTTCCCAACTCATCCAGTAGTTCCAACTCTTCTTTAAGCTGATAGTAAAGGTCTTGTTCCAACAAATCCTCAATCCGCGGATCACCCAGTTCGATGACAGTATCAACAGCAGCGCGAGAACCGTGTTTAGTCCGCTCGAACAAGTGAATTTTGCGCCCTCGGCGATCGAAAACACCTTTAAAGCGATCGCCCGTACCGATCGGCCAATTTACCGCATAAGTCTGCAACCCCAATTCCTTCTCAATTTCGTCCAACAAATCCAAAGGATCTCTGCTAGGGCGATCGAGCTTATTAAAGAAAGTAAAAATAGGCAAACGTCGCAGCTTACAAACTTCAAATAACTTGCGAGTTTGCGGTTCCAAACCCTTAGCAGCATCCTCAAGCATCACCGCATTATCAGCAGCCGCCAAAGTACGATAAGTATCTTCACTAAAATCTTGGTGTCCGGGAGTATCTAGCAGATTAATGTGATAATTTTGATATTCAAACTGCAAAACAGTAGAAGTAATCGAAATTCCCCGCTGCTGTTCCATCGCCATCCAGTCAGAGGTAGCGTGTCGCTGAGCCCGCCGTGCTTTCACAGAACCTGCTTCATGAATTGCACCTCCGTAAAGCAGCAGCTTTTCTGTCAAAGTAGTTTTCCCCGCGTCGGGGTGCGAGATAATCGCAAAGTTGCGCCGGCGCTCAACAGCAGTTAGCAGTTCAGTTTCGAGTTCTGTTGTCATCACAAATTAGGTAGGGGAATCATCACCCGATCGCCATTATAGCCTGTGCTAGAGTTGCTATTAAAGGTAAAATTATCAGTAAAGTCAAGGAAGAAAAGTAATATGTACGACTCCGACAAGCGGAAGCTGCTATCACTGGTGTGCCACGGGGCGATTTTTTTCAGTACGTTAGTTTTCTCGATCGGAGCACCGATCGCCGTATTGTTAGTATCAGATGACCCCGTTGTCAAAGATAATGCCAAAGAAGCCATCAATTTTCACCTGAATGTATGGCTGTACAGCACCGTGATTGTGGTGTTAACTGTCGTCACTTTTGGTCTTGCCGGCTTTATCCTAGTGCCCCTAGGTTATCTGCTGCATTGGGGACTGACAATAATGGCTATCCTCCACGTTTTGCAAGATCCTAACCAACCTTACCGCTACCCTTTTATTTTCCGAATAGTTTAGACACCAAATCGCGCTTCTGCATCGATTTAAATAACCCGATTTCTTGAAGAAACCGGGTTTTTAATTGTTTGATAACAGAAGGAAGCAGGCAGCAGGAAGCAGGAAGGAAGAGAACTATTGCAAAAATATAATGCACCCCACCCCAACCCTCCCCGCGAGTTCGGGGAGGGGGCAAGATTATTCTTGTTTCCCCCCTTAATAAGGGGGGACTAAGGGGGGTGAATTTGACGAGAGCAAGAGGTCTAAGGAAGAAGGAAGAAGGAAGAAGGAAGAAGGAAGAAGGAATAAACTATCCGCAATTCCCAATTCCCAATTCCCAATTCCCAATGCCCAATGCCCAATGCCCAATTCCCCATTCCCAATTCCCAATTCCCAATTCCCAATTCCCAACTTTCATCGCATTTCAGCAACTCTAGCAGTATCTGTAGACTGTATAATCACTTCTTTAGCATTCAACTTTTGATTTAGCTCACGAATCCGGCGCGACAGCAAGCGAATAATATTAACAGCAATTCCCGGCGTTTCATCAATAGCATCATAGAGCTGCATTTGAGTCAACATCAAACACTCAGATTGTTCGACAGTAGAAATAGAAGCCGATCGAGGTTCCGCATCAAACAGCGACATTTCCCCGAAACAAGCCCCCGCCTTCAACTGTGCCAAATCCCGATCGCCGATATGAACCCGCACCGTTCCCGATACCAAAATATAGAGCGATTCGACCTTCTTGTCCTTCCGTAAAAATCCTGTGCTTAGAAGGAAACGAAAGTTCATCCATTACCGATGCTAAACGCACGAGAAAATCATCCCGTAGTTCCTTAAAAATCGGAACTTCCCTGACAAACAATAGGCGTTCGACGCTAGTTAACATAATGCGATGCAGTGATTAATTTAAACTTTAACAGGGCATTGGGCATTGGGCATTGGGCATTGGGCATTGGGCATTGGGAATTGGGCATTGGGAATTGGGCATTGGGAATTGGGCATTGGGCATTGCGGATAGTTTCTTCCTTCTTTCCTTCTTCCTTCTTCCTTCTTCCTTCTTCCTTCTTCCCTCTTCCTTCTTCCCTCTTCCTTCTTCCTTCTTCCTTCTTCCTTCTTCCTTCTTTACCTTTTTCCCCCAGCGCCCAACTCTGCCATCATTTCTTCAACTTGAGCTGATACTAAATGATCGGGGTCATCTTGCAGCCTCGGCAACAATTCGAGCAAAGCTCGGGGCGAAGCTATTTTCAAATAGGCTAACACTGCTTCGCGGACAAAACCCGTCGGGTGTTGCAGACAGACCAGAGTTTGTTGAGCAGTAAGGCTCCAGCGGGCTTCCCTAGCCAAGTGAAAGCAGCAGGCCAAGGCCCAATCCGAAAGGAAGTGGCGCAATTCTAACAAACGGCGCAAACGATCGCTAGGGGCTAGAGGTTTGTAAACCATCAATTCAGAGAGGTTGCTCAATTTTTCTCTTTCCGAGTGCTGCTCGAACAAATTCAGGAGCGATCGCTTCCTAGCTATATCCACAGTATTATCTAGAATTTCCAATCCTCTAGCAACCATAGAAGGTTGGCCCGAAGCGATGTTAAAAGCAGCGGCTTGTACAGTCTCCAGCGGATAAAGAAACTTCATCAGCAAAAAACACCGATCCGTGGCATCAGCTTCCAACCCCGTCAGAGCCCGCTGCAACAATTGAGCCGTATCGTTTCCAGGTGTCTCGGCACTCTTGACATCTCGATCGGAGAAATTGCCGTAGGTTGTCACCCCAGACAAATCTACCAGACCCGCATAAATTTGACCTATAAACATCAACTCCTGCTCGATGAGAGTTTCCAAGCCACTGCGGCCGATGCGGTCTAGAACCCCTTCTATCCCCGCTTCCGAAGGCATTTTCAACAGGATGCGGAGGATATTGCGCCTGGTAGTTCCCCAAGCTGTCACCAAATTGCTGACCAAAATGTCGATCGCCTCCACAGTCCCAATTTGACCCAGAGCCGTCCAAGCTTGCAACCTGACCAAATCTGACTTGTGGATATCCTCAGCCAAATACACGAGCAAAGGAATAGCATCGTTGTGAAGTTTGACTATCGCCTGCAAAGCCGCTTCCCGAGTCGATTTGTAACCAAGTCCGCGCAGCAGCGAAGGATAATATTCTTCCGAATGAGTAGAAGAAATCACGTCTAGCAGAGCGCAGCGCACCCGCAGAGATTCATCTTGCAACAGATTGGGGATATAAAGTCGCAGTCCTTGCAAATAATCTGCCTCTCCCAGAGCCCGCGTCCCCATCACCCTTTCCCGCTCTTGCTTGTGCGTCAGCATTTGCCGCAGCGTGTTAGTCGCCTCTGCTTTTTGCTGGCGATCGCCCCTTCTCATAATTAAAGCAGCCGCCGTACCCCGAACTACCGGATCGACGATCGGCTGCAAGTAAGGCCGCAAGCTGTCGATATTCGGTTCAGATTCAGTCAGCCAGATGTAGCGCAAAGCCAAGGCCAGCACCTCCGGCGGCAAGGATTGCTCCGAGAGTGCGCGGACAGCTTCTAAATATGCGGGGTTCGGGTGTTGCAGCATAGTTTCCAAGCTCTGGCGCTGCAAAACGGACGGCAGCGAATCCAGGATGGGGGCCAGAACTTCTCCGACATTTTTGGGGTCAATTTGCGTCAGGAGTTCGATGCAAGCGCGCTTTTCATCTTCGCCCCCCGGCTTTTCCAAAGTTTCCACCACTGCGCGCTTCAGAGCTTTGAGGTCAACGTCGGTGACGCCCAAGCGCCCGCGTTCGGCACTTTTGACCAACAAACCCACGTATTGCGATCGGATCAGCCACACCACAAACAGCCACACTAGGGCCAACACTATGATTACACCGATAAATACCAAACTTTGCTGGTCGTGAAATTGATTTTCGCTTTGGTGAGGGAGTATGTAGTTTGTTACCCACAGCAGAAATAGGATGCCGACTCCTGTTACTCCGCAGGATAAGGGTTCGCCAACACCATTGACGAGAGTTTGAATGCCCGATCGAATATTGTCAGGGATGGGTTGAAACAAAACCGGGCTAATGGTTTCCAACAGCGTGTAGTGGAGCAGTTCGTCTAGAAATCTCAAAAATACCAGTCCGATGAAAACTGGTACTAACTGGCCCAGGGACGTTCCAAGGGTCAGCACTCCGAGGATCACTATCCCCGCTGGTAGAATCATCGCTGTGACGAATACTCCTATTTTTTCTACCAAGCGGCTGGATGCGAACCACTGAGTTGCGACTTGAAACAAGCCTTGAATGCCTTCATAAATGCCCAGGAAGCTAGCTATCCAACTAGCACCACTAGCTCCGTCTGCTGGGTTTTGGTATTCTAGCTGGCTATAAAATTGGAAATCTACTAAAACGTATAGAACTTCGGCCAGGACGAAGAAGCTGACTAGAGGTACGGCGTATTTTTGCAGCGGGCCTGTAATTTTGCGGGCGGTAAATTCTTGTTGGTCGTCGTCTTCGTCGTCGTCATCTGTCCAGTGGGCTGTTTCCGGGAATGCTTGGCGGTATTTTTCTGTAAGGTAGTAAAGCAATATCGAGCCTGTGGCAACCATTAACCCCGATATCAGGGTAACGTTTTGGAGTCCTACTACGTGCAGCAACACAGGCAGAGAAAATCCGCTCACTACTCCAGCCACTAGATAGCCACTGCTGACTAGGGGATAGGTGCGCTTGATTTCTCTGATATTGAAGAGTTGATTGGAGGTGATGGAAGTGTTGAGGTCATTAAGCACATAGCAAGCTTCTACCCACAGCCACATTAGGAAGATCGTAATGAAGGCGATGCTGATGCCAGCTATCTTCGTATTCTCGTAGCCGATGCCAAATCGGAACAGGAATAGCGGTACCGACATCATTGCCAAAACGACGACGATGACGCGCCGCAATGGCAGGATTTTTTGCAGCCAGGAGTAGACAAAGCCTAAGCCGGAACCGATGAAGGCGCTGGCTATGTAGATCCAGGGCATTTTGTCGGCACCGAATTCGTCTAGAAAAAGACCTACTGTGCTGAGTTCCAGCCAGATCAGCCCTACGGAGGTTAAACCGTAGACAAGGAACATCAGTACGGTTCGCTCTACTTCTTCCGATCGCAAATTGAGCGATCGTAGCATCCCTTGTCTCACTCCCGCCGAACCGCTGATTTGAAAATTGTCCATGCAGCGTTGATTTCCCTTTGTGGTAGCTTATTCCTGACGAACTTCCAAAGTCATCAGCTATCAGTCACCAGTTTATAACTAATGACTGATTGACACTCCGAACAGTCAACTGTCAACTCTGAGGGCGGACACTCACAGGCACCGCCCCTACCACAGGTCAACTGTCAACTGTCAACTGTCAAC
>JAPJYX010000062.1:0-35441 GCA_030503985.1 Himalopsyche tibetana | reverse complement strand
TAGATTACATTTATATACAGAATCAATCTGTGGGGAAGTCCTACACTAGTAGAAAAGACTATTTCCTCAACTTCACAGAGTTGGCTCTATTGGCGCTTCTTGTTGCGTACATCACAGTACTCTTCTTCGAGTCTCACTCAGACTATAGCACCCAGTGTCAAGAAACTTTTTCGGCTTTTTTCAATCATCAACTTATACCTATTAAACTAGGTTTTTCTAGAATCTGAATAACTTGTTGCCTCAACGGACAAGGTGTAATCTTTGTTGTACTGTAACGAACAACTGGTGATACTGCACCCTGCCCTTAACCTCAGCAAACCTTTCATTTGAGCGGAAATTTGGGAATGACGACGGATACGCTTGAGTTAGATGGTAAAACCTTTGTGCCTGCCGAAGAGCTACCTTTTTCGGAGTGGCCTTGTGTTTTGAGCGAACGGCCCCAGCCGACGCTTACCATTAAAGATAATGACCTGTTTTTAGTTACGGATACCCTAGGCAACATCTCTGGCTGTTTGGGAGATGACACCAACTCCAGCATGGGTTTATTTTGCTGCGATACACGATTCCTTAGTCGTCTGGAATTACAAATCAATGGACGCTCACCCGTGTTGCTTAGTAGCACAGCGGACAAAGGTTTTGCTCTTTCGGTACTTTGTACTAATCCCAGCATGGATGGCGGCGCCAGACTCGAAGGAGGCGATAAATTAGAACCGGAGACAGAAATCGCAGGCAATCCCATTGAGAGCAAAGCTTTTTTTGATTTTGCCCCTTTGAGAGCTGACACAATTGGTATTAATCGAGAACTCGTCCTGAATGGGGCGCTATTTGAAGAAATCACTGTTGCCAATTACAGCACAAGTCCGATTCAATTTCAAATCAGTCTCAGTTTTAATGCGGATTTTGTGGATTTATTTGTTGTCCGGGGCTATAGTCGAAAACACCAAGGGCAGCTTTTACACGCTGTGCCAAAGCCCCATGACACACACTGTATTGACCTAGATCAAGACCATTCTGAGGTTCGGCATGGGCAGCTCAATACAGACCTGACCCTAGCCTATCAGGGTTTAGATGGAGCGCTGATGCAATCTCAGATTGAGTTTTTGCACCGCCAACCCAACGAATTGAAAGGTTACACGGCAGTTTGGGAAATTGAGCTCAATTCCCATGAAACCCAGAAGCTGGGTTATCGGCTGCAAATGCTGACAGATAATCACAATTCCTCTAATGTTAGTCCGCCAACAACCCTTGTACAGGCAAAGGCGGCTGAAATATTAGAGCATCAAGAGTGGCAGCAACAAGTTACCCAAATTCGCTCTGACAAAAATACTTTTAATCGTGTCATTGAGCGGGCGGAGCAGGATGTTTATCTGCTGCGGCAGTCTTTTGGCAAGGGCAAGGTGCTTTCGGCTGGGGTTCCCTGGTTTTCTACTTTGTTTGGGCGGGACTCAATTATTGCGGCTTCCCAAACCTTAATGCTTGATCCGGCTATTGCCTGTGAAACCCTCAAAGTTTTGGCTCAATACCAAGGCAAGCGGGAAGATGAGTGGCGTGATGAGGAACCGGGCAAGATTTTGCACGAGCTGCGTCTGGGTGAAATGGCTCGCTGTCAAGAAATTCCCCATACTCCGTATTATGGCACTGTAGATGCAACTCCGCTGTGGTTGATGCTCTACGCCGAATATTATGCCTGGACTCATGACACCGAAACTTTAGAATTCTTGTGGTATAATGCCCTAGCGGCAATGGATTGGATTGATCGGCACAGTAAGGAAACGGGATATCTGAGCTATGAGCGTCAATCGAAGCGCGGTTTGGCGAATCAGGGCTGGAAGGATTCGGGAGATTGTATTGTTAATCGTAAAGGGCAGTTGGCAACCGGGTGCAATTTCCTTATGTGAAGTGCAAGCTTATGTTTATGCGGCAAAACTACGCCTAAGCGAAATCGCTCGCATGAAGAAGCGGCTCGATTTGTCAGACCGCTGGCAGGAAGAGGCAAAAGACCTCAAGCGTAGATTTAATCAGGATTTCTGGATTGAAGACCAGGATTTCTGTGCTTTGGCGTTGGATGGCGATGGCAAGCCTGTTGATAGTATTAGTTCTAATCCTGGTCATTGTCTCAATCTGGGCATCCTGTCTCCAGAAAAGGCTTATAGCGTGGCTGAAAGGCTCAGGGCGCCGGATATGTTTAATGGTTGGGGTATACGTACCCTTAGCAGTTTGTCCCCCGCCTATAACCCGATGGGCTATCATGTGGGTTCGGTTTGGCCTCATGATAATTCGATGATTGCTTTGGGTTTGCGATCGCTGGGATTGATCGATCAAGCTCTAGAATTATCTCAAGGCTTGTTTGATATGACTCTCCAGCAGCCTTACCAACGTCCTCCAGAGCTGTTTTGTGGCTATGAGCGTACACCAGATAATACGCCAGTAAAATACCCTGTAGCTTGTTCTCCCCCAAGCTTGGGCAACTGGCAGTATTTTCCAGTTGTTGCAAATGATGGTAAATTTGGTTCCCGATGCTCGTAATAATTGTTTGCGAATTATTGACCCAGCTTTGCCACCTACGATTAATCGTTTGTCGCTGCATAATTTGCGAATTGGACCAACTTTGCTCGATTTAGAATTTGAGCGCTCTGGGTAGTACTACAGCTTGTCGTGTTGCCAAGAAGCGAGGCAATCTTCGGGTTGTGATTGAAGCCTAAAATCATTAACCTGACGAGCTGTTTTGATTGTTAGTAGTAATAAGTTTTTCTACTAACTACTAATACAGCAAACATAAGTAGGTTATGAGCGTTTATTCGTAGAGACGTTCCGGCGGAACGTCTCTACAACAGGTCATATTTTCACAAACTAGATGCTATTGCGATCAGACAATAATTTTTCTTGAATAGTATGCAATCAATTACTGAGTTTTCTGATTGGGGAAGAGCGATATCAAGAACAAACCACACCCTGGGATTTAGGTGAAGCAGCACCTGGGTTTGGAAGTCTTTTGCACTCACCAAATCAACCTACTCCTGGTAAAACGGCAGTTTTGGGTTGTGGGCGTGGTTATGATGCTGTTTTATTTGCAGAGTCTGGGTTTGAAGTAATTGGGTTTGATTTTGCACCCACAGCAATTGCTGATTCTATTTCTTTAGCTCAAAAAAAACCATAGTACAGCAACGTTTTTACAGCGAGATATCTTTGAGTTAGGAACTGAGTTTCCTCACCATTTTGACTATGTGGTCGAGCATACTTGTTTTTGTGCGATTCCTCCTGAACGCCGCACCGAATATGTGAAACTGGTACGCTCTATATTGCGACCAAACGGACAATTAATAGCTTTATTTTTCACTCATAACCGTCCTGGTGGTCCACCTTTTGGTTCAACGCCCGGCGGAAATTCGGCAGTATTTTGAAGCTGATTTTGAGATTATTTTTTTAGGACCGGTTTTGAATTCTGTACCGTCACGACAAGGGGAAGAGCATCTCGGCTTATTGCGGGTTCGTTAATCAAAAAGGAAATCTGTTTTATGAGAAGAGTGGGATTTTTTGCTTAATTTCTGTAATATTTTGTAAAAAGCATATAAACAAATGGCTAAATTTAGTTTTAGAACAACTGACGGCGCAATTGGAAAGTGATAATTTACGCGAATCGCATGGTGGCACTGGCTAACTTGCGGGAAATTCCAGCGGTTGACGCTGTGCCGTTGATTAAAAAAGTCCTAACCGACAAAAATTTGCAACTTCGCTCAATGGCAGTATTTGCCTTGGGAGTTAAGCAAACTGAGGAATGTTACCCGATTTTGGTAAGAATTCTCGAAACTGACCCAGATTATGGTATACGTGCTGATGCGGCTGGTGCTCTGGGATATCTGGGAGATCCTAGGGCATTTGAACCGTTGGTGCGGGGCGTTTTATGAGGATACGGAATGGTTAGTACGTTTTAGTGCGACGGTTTCGTTGGGTAATATTAAAGATCCTCGTGCTCGTGATGTTTTGACTCAAGCTTTGAATAGTGAGGAAGTTGTCATCCAACAAGCAGCGATCGCGGCTTTGGGTGAAATTAAGTCTACTGAGTCGGTTGATGCTATTTTACGCTTTGCTCAGTCAGAGGATTGGTTGGTGCGTCAACGCTTGGCAGAAGCTTTGGGGCAGCTTAAGACCGAAAAGAGCATTTCGGCTTTAAAATTTTTAGCAAAGGATAATCATCCCCAAGTGTCTCAAGCTGCGGCTGTTTGCTTGCAGCGTTGGGAAGAAGAGGCGAATTAAGGGAAAAGCGATAGCGTTAGCCTTGCGGGGCGCTCTTAGCGCACAGCGCTGCTGCTCTTCAGATCGCATCCGTCCCTTAAAATCAAGAAAGTAAAGTTACAAATCGTTAATCTCATTGCTTTTATTTCATGGATATTAAAGAGTTTTTTTGAGCAGAGTGCAGGTAAGTGGTTTTCGCAACGGACAAGTCACCATTTAGCTTTTAAGCAAGCAGAAAGTGGTAAGTCTAATATTACAATCGCTATGTTGGCAGCGGATGATCCAGAAGTTGTGAAGCTTTGCGAACAGTATAATATCGACCCAAAGCAGGCTCTGTGCGGCGCGAGAGTGGTTTGGGATGGCACGATGGAGTGGGATGAGGATAAGGAAAAGCATAAGGGTTCGACGGTGCTTGTGCCTGTGGCTGATGTTGAACAGCCGAATCAAGGGCAGTTGTTGCGCGAGATGGGGTATGCCGAGAAGGCGCCGGTTGCTGGGCGTTATGTGATGGGGGATGATGGGGCGCTGACGCTGATTACGGATTATGAGACGATGTATTCTGAGGAGCGTTTGTGGTTTGCTAGCCCCAATTTACGGTTGCGGACGAGTATTTTGAAGCGCTTTGGTGGGTTTAGTATGGCGTCGTTGTCTTCGGAGATTCGTATGGGTGTTGGTGCGGCACCGAAGCAGGAAGAGGATGCGACGGCTAGTGCTTGAAGAGGAGGGATAGGGGGATAAAGAGCGATCGCGTACAGCCCTTTGGGCATGAAAACAGCGAAGCGGGGCGCTCTTAGCGCACAGCGCTGCTGCAAGCAGATCGCTTTTCAATGTTGCACTTTTTTGCATCGCCTTCCCATCATACGCCAGGGGTTTAAACCCCTGGCTCATAGCAGAAGTCCTCTTAAGAGGACTGAAATGCTCTTTCTGGGTGTTTCTTGAGTCCATTTCAATGGACTTTCGCTATGAGACGGGGAATTAATTCCCCGGCGGGTTATGGGGAGAGTCGATATGGTTGCAGTGCCTTATCTTAATATTTTTGGCACAAGAAAAATAATTAGGTTAGAACAGATTTAGCTCTGTATTTAATTGTTATATATATGGAACCTTTTACCACTGCGGCTATAGCGATCGGCACTGTGATGGCAACCAAAGCCTTAGAAAAAACCGGGGAAAAAATTGGGGAGGTAGTATTTGATTGTACAGGTAAATTTCTGACATCACTCAAACAGCAATCCCCAGATACTGCAACTGCCATTGAACTTGCACCAGAGCAACCTTTAGATTATGGTCAAGCAATACTAGAGGTAGAGTCGGCTGTGAAAGCAAATCCTGAATTTGCTCAAACAGTTCAAGAATTGGCAGCATCGGCAGAAGAAGAGTCAAATCCTAAGCTTGCTGAAATTCTTCAAGAAATAGTCAATACACTCAACTCTCAACAGCCAGCAGTGCAAAACTTCGCGAAATTGGCAGAGAAAATCAACAATCTAAATCAAGCTCAAACTATTAACCTCACTCAGCACAACAACTTCTGAATAGAGTCGCCTGATGGGAAAAAGGCAAGGTTAATTCCCGATGAGACACCGCTACAGATCAACTGGCGTGAAGTCTGCGGCAAAGTCTTAGCACAACAGCAAGAAAAGCAACTATTCAGGCGCTCAATTACTGGTAGAAAATTGGGGCATGAAGCAAAAAATGTCTATGTAAAACTGGGATTAATAAAGCCAAAAAGAACAGCCTCAGCCCTCAGCAGCAAGAGAAATGCTTCAATATGGGCTAACAGAAAAAGAAATTGAGCAGGAGTATAAATATGATGAGTTTCTGGAACAAGTAATCGATGGGAAAGAGAAAAACTTCGCTATTGTTGGTGAACCTGGTGCGGGAAAAAGTACATGGTTAGAACAAATTGCTCTTTATGTTAATCAGTCAGAAAAAGGCTTCCCGATTTGCATTTCTTTAGCAAGTTTGGCAGGGAAAACTTTAGAAGATTATTTACTCCAAATTTGGTTAGAAGATGCACTGCCTTTTATTTCCAATACTTTAGAAGTTACACCAGCACTCAAAAATAACCTGAAAGAACTGTTCAATAGTGGTAAAGCTTTGTTGCTATTGGATGGGGTGGATGAGATGGGCGGACAAAGTAATTCAGCACCCTTACAAACAATTGCTAACCAGCTAAGAGGATGGGTTGATCAGGCGCGAGTAGTATTAACTTGTCGGCTGAATGTCTGGGAAGCTAATCCTAATGCGCTGCCAAATTTTGAGACTTATCACACCTTGCATTTTGATGATGAACAAGTGGGTGATTTTATTGGGCAGTGGTTTACACAGGAAGGTAAGCCAGAATTAGGAGAAAAGTTACAGAATAAGTTAGGTGAATCTGGAAATGATCGCATCCGAGATTTGATTAAAAATCCTTTGCGATTGGCAATGTTATGTGGCATTTGGTATTTTCATCAAGGAGATTTGCCTAAGACGAAAGCGGCGCTTTACCAGCGATATATAGATTATTTCTATCAGTGGAAACCACATTCATTGCTTACTGATGATTTGGATAAACAGGAGGAGTTGCACACAGCATTCTCTAAGTTGGCACTGGCAGCTATTGATCAGAAGTTGCCGTTACGGAAGAGATTTATTCATAAGGTAATGGGGCAATCTCTTTTTAAGTTAGCGCGTGATGTTGGTTGGCTGAATTTGGTTTATGAAGATGCAGAAACGGGTGAGGATGTTTATGCTTTTTTTCATTTCACATTTCAGGAGTATTTTGCGGCGCGTGGGATTGAGGATTGGGATTATTTTCTAAATCACAAGGACAACAACTCTAAACTGTTCCCCAATTACAAATTACTTGGAACTCTTTTTAGTCCCCAATATCTAGATTATTTTGCAGCACAGAAAATAGGAACTTGGACAAATTTTCCAATTCACAATAATAAAAATACAAATTATTTTCTGAAACACAATGAGCCAGATTATGCGTACCGCATTTTTGAACCGCAATGGAAAGAAGTGATTTTGTTATGGCTGGGGCGAGAAGGAGACAGCGAGTTTGAGAAGCATAAGGAAGAATTTATCAAGTCGCTTGTAGAGTTTGAAGATGGGTGTATGGGGTTCTATTCCTTTCGAGCCTATTTTCTAGCAGCCGCTGGTATTACAGAGTTTAGGAGTTGCACTCAGAGTGATGAGATTGTGGCACAAATTGTTGAGTGGAGCCTTGGTTATTCTGATGACAACCCGATTGGACAGGCAGCTATAGCAGCACTCTTAGAGACTGACCGCGTAAGAGTATATAACTACCTAGATAAGCTGGAAGAGTCCAGTAAGGATGATTTTGATGATGACCCTAGTCTACTGAAAAAGGAGGCTATTACTTTAGCATACGCACTTTTGGATGGCTATAACCCAGATGAGCTTTGGGAAGACGACTTGATTCCTACTAATTTTCTAAATCAAAATGCGGAGTCAAGTATAGAAATAGAAGAAATTCCGGCTGACAACTTGAAAGCTATTAATGTTCTGATTCAGCTACTTAACTATAGACTGCATCGAGCTACTATGATGGATGCTGCTTTAAGGTTGGTAGATATTCTGCCAAACCACCGATTAAGGGAAGTAGTCAAAGACTTAAAGAACTGCCTAAATACAGAACAGTTCCTTGAAAGTCCAATCCACCGACAGCCTTTTGCAGACTACGAAAATAAGTTCTATCGTTTCAAATGCTGCTATAAAGTTCTATTGCACTGCGCCCAAAACATGAAATATCAAGATTTCTATCAAGCTTGGCATCAGACAACCATTCATAAAATTTAGTGATCGCCTTGAAGATATTATCGCGTAGATTCATCGACTTGCCTTGAAAAGTTAACCATAATCCTATGTTAGGATTATGCCGAATCATAAACAATGAGGATATATGACTGAAATCATCTTAGATGAAAAAAAACTTAAAGAACTACTGAAAATAGCGATTGTTGAGGTATTTCAAGAGCATAAAGAGGTATTTTCTGACTTATTAGCAGAAGTCATAGAGGAAATAGCCCTAGAGAACGCTATCAAAGAAGGTGAAAATACTGAACCAGTTAGCCGAGATGTAATTTTTAAGCTTCTGGAACCTCAAGGATGAACATAGAGTTCAGGAAAAGCTTTGAGAAAGATCTAAGCAATATTCAGAATGCCACATTACTACAAAGAATTAGAGCAGTTATTGAAGAAGTGGAAACTGCTGAAAATCTAGGTGAGGTGACGAATATCAAAAAACTCAAAGGAGAAGGTGCTTATTATCGTATTCGAGTAGGGGATTACAGGATTGGTATTACAGCGGATGAAGATACAGTTATTTTTGTTAGAGTCTTACACAGAAAAGATGTTTACAGATACTTTCCCTAGAAAACAACAGAGTTACACTCCTTGTCCCCCACGTCCAATTACCAATGAGGCTGAGTTAATCGCTACTCAAAATCAGATTAATTCTATTTTAGATAAAGACAAACTTACACAAGACGATCGCGATTATCTAAAAGTACTTGGCACTCTCGTCTATGATTATGAAGACAAAAACGAGCCAATGCCTATTCTAGAAGGTATTGAACTACTCAAAGCCTTGCTAGAAGAATCTAATCTCCAGCCACAAGATTTAATTCCTATCTTCCCAACTGAGGCTATCGTTTTAGATATTATGAATAGAAAACGTGAACTCACAGCTAGTCAAATAAAGGAACTGGCTGCTTTTTTCCACATCTCCCCTGGTAGCTTTGTTGAGTAAAGTCTTAAATAGAGATCGCCTTTCCTATTCCCTTGACAAATCACCCCCCAACCCCATCCCATAAAAGTCACAGCAATAGTAGGACAACTGACCACAGACTAGGACAATGTTTCTAAGAACAAATCAGGAAAACTGACTATGCTAAGTTCAACGCGGGAACTCTTAGAAACAGCTAGCCGTAATATTTATGCGATCGGCGCATTTAATGTCTACAATTTGGAAGGAGTTCGAGCAGTTGTCGAGGCAGCAGAAAATCTGCAAAGTCCAGCCATGTTGCAACTTCATCCTAGTGCAATCAAATATGGAAAATCGCCTTTAGTCGCGCTTTGTCTGGAAGCGGCACGCAAAGCCAGTGTACCGATCGCAGTTCACCTTGACCATAGCACCTCAGCCAAGGATATTGACGGAGCGCTGGCAGCAGGCATGAACTCGATTATGGCAGATGGTTCCCATTTACCCTACGAGGAAAATTTAGCCTTTACCCGCGACATGACACAACTTGCTCATACTTATGGCGCGGTGGTAGAGGCAGAAATTGGTAGAATTAGCGGGACTGAGGATGGCTTAACAGTTGCCGAAAAAGAAGCGAAGATGACTGATCCCATTCAAGCTGCTGAGTTTGTCAGAGCTAGTAAAGTCGATGCTTTAGCCGTTACCATCGGTAATGTGCATGGCAAGTACCTCAGCGAACCTCGGTTAGATTTTAAGCGGTTGGCAGCAATTCGTAAATCAGTTGATGTACCTTTAGTATTGCATGGCGCGTCGGGTTTGCCGGAAACGATGATTAGCCAGTCAATTCAGCTAGGTGTGTGTAAGTTTAATGTGAATACAGAGGTGCGGGAGGCGTATATGGATGTCCTGAAATCGAGTAATTCTTTATCGTCGCCAGATTTATTGGATGTGATGCAAAAGGCGATCGCAGCGATGCAAGCTGTAGTCTCCGAAAAGCTATCACTTTTTGGCTCGACTAGCAAGGCACACCTACATCAAGTTCACTTTTATTAATGCCATGAGCCAAGAAAGGCGCTGCTTGTTAAATTAACAATAAAGGATTTTAAAATCTCCCAAAAGCCAAGCTACTCTAATCAACACCAGTGCAATAACGAAGCAGGTATTTATGCCAAGAACACAACGTAACGATAACTTCATCGATAAAAGCTTCACCGTCATGGCAGACTTAATTTTGAAGCTGATGCCAGCTAAACAGCAAGCCAAAGAAGCATTCGCCTATTATCGAGATGGAATGTCAGCACAAGGTGATGGTGAATATGCTGAAGCGTTGGAGAACTACGAAGAGGCTTTAACTTTAGAAGAAGATCCCTACGATCGTAGCTATATATATTACAATATGGGGCTGATTCACGCTAGTAACGGCGGACACGAACGGGCACTAGAATACTATGCTCAAGCCATTGAACTCAACCCTCGTTTACCACAAGCATTGAATAACATTGCTGTAATTTATCATTATCAGGGCGAGAAGGAAAAGGACGCAGGCAATGCTGACGAAGCTGAATCATTGTTTAAACAGGCTGCTGAGTTTTGGAAACGTGCAATTCGTCTTGCCCCAAATAACTATATTGAGGCACAAAACTGGCTGAAAACGTCAGGTCGTTCTGCCATAGATGTCTACTTCTAATCGCTATTAGTCATTGGTTTTTTGCCTGCTATTTATTTAAAAACCAATGACTAATCACTAATCATCAATCACTAATAAAGAATCTCATGCTTGACCGCGAACAAGTTCATAAAGTTGCTAACTTAGCTCGACTAGAAATGACTGTAGAGGAAGAAGACCAAATTGCGACTCAAATGAATAGTATTTTGGAATATTTTGAGCAGTTGAGTGAATTAGATACAACAAATGTTACCCCCACAACACGGGCAATTGATGTTAGTAATATAACTCGACCGGATATTCTGCAACCATACCTTGACCGAGACGCTATTCTTAGGGAAGCTCCAGATCAAGATGGCGACTTCTTTAAAGTACCAAAAATCCTTAATACTCCTGAAGGATGATGAGTATTTAGATTGCCGATTAGATAATTATTCAGTCTAATTAAACTTTCAATTAGGGCAGCCTTTACAGGGGGGTAAAGATGGCATTAGGTCAGCTTGTTGAGGGGAGATGGACTTCTAAACGTGAGCAAGAAGACTTACAAGGGCATTTTTTGCGTCCATCAACGACATTTCGCAATCGCATTACTGCTGACGGTTCTAGTGGCTTTCAAGCCGAGTCTGGACGCTACCATCTGTACGTCAGTTGGGCTTGTCCTTGGGCACATCGTACCGCAATTATGCGGAAGTTGAAGGGTTTAGAAGAGGTAATAACGCTTTCTGTTGTTGATCCAATTATGGGCGAAGAAGGCTGGGCTTTTTCTGATTATCCTGGCTCAATTCCTGATACTGTAAATGGTAAAAAATACCTGCGGGATGTTTATCTAATCGCTGATCCAAAGTTTACCGGACGTGTAACTGTGCCGATACTTTGGGATAAGGAAACGAACAAAATTGTTAATAATGAATCCCGTGAAATCATCGGGATGTTTGATACAGAATTTGCCGCTTTTGTCAAGCATAACATTAATTTCTATCCCCAGAATTTACAGGCAAAGATAGAAGAGACAATTGAGGCGATTTATGAACCGATTAATAATGGTGTGTATCGGTCAGGATTTGCGACATCTCAAGCAGCTTATGAAGAAGCTGTAAGCCAATTATTTGACGCCCTGGATTATTGGGAAGAAGTTTTGGATCAGCAGCGATATTTATGTGGTGATGCTATCACCCAAGCTGATTGGTGTATGTTCACAACTTTGCTGCGCTTTGATGCCGTTTATTATGTTCATTTTAAGTGCAACTTGCGCCATATTTACGAATATCCTAATCTTTGGAATTATCTAAAAGATTTGTACCAGCAGCCGGGAGTTAAGGAAACTTGCAATCTTGAACATATTAAGTTGCATTATTATAAGAGTCATCCAAATGTGAATCCGAGTGGGATTGTTCCTTTGGGTCCGATTCTGGATTTTGATGCGCCTCATAATCGACGATAAAAATACAGTCGTTGCATTGCAGCAACCTCTCTACAATTTGTGGGATTCACGAAGGAGTGTTTTACTGCACATTATCACCTCAATATTTAACAAATAACTTAGGACTTACACAAATTGATAATTAAAGCATTATCTGTAGGGGCGTACAGCCGTACGCCCCTACTATATCTGGTAATTCTGAACTAATAAAAATTGTAGCTAAAGCCAAAATCACCACCAGAAGTTTTGCTAAGATCCTCTGTCATCACAACATTGGCTAACAGCGATGAGTATCACCAAAGCTTCACCGAAAATATTATGGCTGCAAGTATGGGGACTCGCCGCTGTCCAAGGAGCGATCGCTTTGACATGGGTAATATACAATCTTTACTTAGTTAAACTCCTAACCAGCTTTGGCTTTCCCAAAGAATTAGCCACAGTAGTGCTAATTATCGAAAATATCATGGCTGCGGTAATGGAACCCTTGATGGGAAGTCTTTCTGATCAAGCGCAACGTTGGATAGGCACTCGTTTTCCCTTCATTTCTGTAGGCGTGATTTTATCCTCCGCCTTGTTTATTGCCATCCCAACATTCATCACATTTAGCACTCCCACAGCCTCAATTCGCTGGGTTTTGCCTGTGTTATTGGTAGCCTGGGCGTTGGCAATGACAGTTTTTCGTAGTCCCGCGCTGTCATTATTGGGGCGATATGCTTTTGGGACAAACTTACCCCAAGCTGCCAGTATTTTAACTTTAGTCGGCGGATTGGCTGGAGCAATGGGACCGTTTGCTAATCAATTTATTCTTAGTTTAGGACCGATTTTTACCTTTTCGATTGGCTCATTTACCATGTTGGCGGCAGCGGCAGCGTTAAGGTTAGTCAACCCCCAAAATAGTGAGACGAAGGATAGTAACAAAACCGCGAGTAGTTGGCGGCAGTTGTCCTTTCCAAAACTTGGGTTAGTTTTTGGTGCAGGCGTGGGTGTGGCGCTAGGTTTTCGCTTGATGATGCAAATCTTTCCTCAAATCCTGGATAGTCAAGTGCCTGGTGCGAATAAAGGGTTGATTTTGGGAGGAATATTTATCGCTTTGGCACTAACAGCAATTCCAGCAGGAAAGCTGGCTTCTCATTTAGGGAATCGTCAGGCAATGAGTTATGGTTTGGTGGTGATGGCGGGGTTTATGGCGCTGATGGTGTTGACGCGCAGTAGTATGATGGCATCGGTAGTAGCGATCGCATTAGGTGCAACTTTCAGCTTAGTTTCTAATGGTACAATCCCCTTTGCCCTCTCGATGGTGCCACCAGATAAGGCAGGTTTGGGGACTGGAATTTATTTTAGTGGTGGTGCAGTTGCGTCCAGTTTGTTTGGTGCCGTATTCAGTCAGCCAGGTAGTGTAACACCCGTTGTTGGGGCGCTTGTGGGGGCGGCAGCCTTTTTGGCAGCAGGTATTTTTGTGGCAACTAGTGGGAAGTTAGGGGCAGTAGAGTAAATTAGGATGGTGGCTCAAGGAGAGCCTTTTTACAAAGTTGTCAAACTGTCAGGGCTGTTGATTTAATAGCTAATGCCTGAAGATCATTTCTTGTCGTATTAATACGCCTTACATCCAGTAGAAAAATCGTTGTTGAAACTTGTGCTGGTGAGATAACAACAACATGACTAACCCAATCAAAACACTTAGAATAACTATCAGATTGAGGAAAACTACGTATCATCTCTAACGGTAACTCGATTAAATTAGGCGGCGACTCTACGGCAATTCCACAAAGTTCTCCTTGAGCATTGCGTGTAATCACTAAAAAAGTTTGGGTATTTGATAACTCAGATAATTTATCGGAGTTCAACGGCTGCAAATCCAAAATCTTAATCACATGATGTCCGAGTTGAACTATACCCAGAGTTCTTAACTCCTGATCTATTAAAGTAGAACAACTAACTACCTTTAGCACATCACTAATCGGCAGCGCCCAGTGATAAGAAGCAATCTGAAAAACAATGAATTTGCCTACTTTTAAATCGTTGTGCATGGGAATTGGGAATTGGGAATTGGGAATTATTAATGATTGATAGCTAGAGGATTTTTCTTCAGTACATCTGTGAGAACTGCCAAGAGATTTCGTTCCAAAAATGGTTTAGTAATGTAATCATTTGCTCCTAATTCCATCGCAATTGATCGATGCTTATCCCCACTCCGGGAAGTCAAAACTACAACCGGAATCTGAGTTAAGGCTGGGTTTTTTTGACGATATTTCAAAAACTCAAAGCCATTCATTCGAGGCATCTCAATATCGCAAATTACTAGCTGAATATCGGTTTGATTCTGAAGTTGCTCAATGGCTTCCAAACCATCCTTGGCTTGCAGCACCTGATAACCTGCTTTTTGGAGAGTTTGGGTAAGAGTTTGGCGTACGGTAATCGAATCATCGACAAGGATAACTCTCTTCTCCAAACTCGCCTCAATTCTTGCTGGTTTAATCGGTAAATTCGTCTGAGTTGGGGCGGGTAAAAGAGCAAGTCGTGGCGAAGCAGAAGTTAAAAAATGCTGTGTTGAACCTGCCAAAGAATTCAACTCCTGACCACTATAATCAGACTGATACTGACTGTGGTGATCAAGCACATACTGCATCAAAACTGCGCCATCTAGAACCAGTGTCAACAAACCATCCGCCAAAATACTACTGCCGTAGACATAACTAGGAGGCGCTATGGTTGTGCCTAAAGGACGGATTACCAGTTCCTGCTCAACCATAAACTGGTCTACTTCCAGACCGACAAGGGTATCATGGCAACGAATTAGAATAACTGGCAAGGCTTGAGCTTTACGAGAGTGAGTAGATTTCGTTTCCAAGACAAAGGTGGAAACTGGGGAAAAATAATCTAAGACACTTGAGAGGGCATAAATAGGAATTAATCGCTCCTGAGTTCCCTGATTCCAGCGTAGAACTTTACCGCCTTGCCAAGAGCGGATGGTATCACTTTTGGGAATCAAAATTTGCTCGATGGCATCTGCCAACAAGGCATAAGTTTTGCCACCCGCCTTACAAAGCAGCAATTTAGCGATTGTTAAGCTGAGGGGAATTTGTAGGACAAACCTTGTGCCTTGATTGAGTTCAGAATAAACCGCAATCGAACCATTCAGAAGCTGCAACTGCGCCCTAACAACATCTAATCCAACACCCCGCCCTGACAAATCACTCACCTCTGAGGCGGTAGAAAAGCCAGCATTAAACAATAAATCCGTTAATTGCTGCTGACTGCAACGGCTAGCTTGTTGAGTATCAAGTAGTTGAGATTCAATTGCTCTTTGGCGAATTGCCTCAAAATCCAATCCTTGACCATCATCCCGGACTTCAATAATCAAAAACTTGCCTTGATGATAGCCACAAATTTCGATCTGCCCTTTCGCTGCTTTGCCTTGTTTTTGTCGCTGGCTAGGAGATTCAATTCCGTGATCAAAGGCGTTGCGAACTAAATGTAGCAGAGGATCATAGAGTTTTTCAGCTACGACTTTATCCGCTAAGACTTCCGTCCCTATTAATTCTAGTTCGACTTGCTTGTTGTGCCTCATTTTTAACTGCTCTAAAATGCGTTGGCAGCGTCCAAAGATTTCTCCCAAAGGCAACATCTGAGCTGACCTTAAAGCATCACGGGTACTAGTCAACAGGCGGCGTTGCTTGTCTAGAGTTTGAGTTGAGGATCTTGTGAATAAATCAATAGCATCGGTGACTTCTGCTAACTGCACAGCATCTTCTAAAATTGCCTGGACAAGAAGCTCTGCTTCACTGTATTGGTCAAGTTCTAGGGAGTCGAATGGGGCATGGGGAATGGGTAGTTGGTAATGGGGGATTGGTAACTTAAATGTTCGCAGACTCGCACTTTGTGAGCTATTAATTAAATCTTTTACAACATTGGGTGTGCTTAATTTTAAGTGGCGATGGTGTTGTTGTTCTAATGTTTTAAATTGGCGCTCTGATAAATCTTGTAGTTGACTGAGCTGTTGTTGATGTTGCTGTAATCGGTTAATTAAGGTTTTGACTGCGGCTCGGATTTGTTCGTTTTGGAGTGACTGACGATTTTGATTGGTTAGTAATTCTCCAATTGAGTAATTAAGGTGTTCTAAATGCTTAATTTCAACCCGTACACTGGAATTGGAAACTGTATTTTTGGTGGTCTTCGATGCTTGAGTTCTATCGATTGGGATGTTTTGAGGTAAAGGTGGGTTGAGCGCAACCTCTGGCTCTTCTGGAGGTGAATTAACTAGATTTTCTTGGTCTATGTTTCCTCTCCAAGATTCACTTCCCTGTGGGATTAGTGGCTCGTTAATTGATGGCGGGGTAGGAGTTGCGGCTGTCCCCCAAATTGCCTCTAAACCTGAATGTTCAGATTCTTCATGGTTAATGTCTATGGTTTGTGAGTAGTCAGGCTCAACAGTGGCAATTATATCTAGACTGCTCAATTGTTGTAGTCTGAGAGACGGCTGACCCCCAGAAAGGCGATCGCCATTTAGTACAGCGAGTCGTGCGTCTTGGAAATCAGCCAAAGCTGTAGTCGCAATAATTGCTGCTGCATCAGGATTGCGCTCAACCGCTGCGATTGCATATTGGGCAATTTTGCCAAACCCTGACAAATTTAAAGATTCGGCGATTCCCAGAAACACCTCAGACTGAGTTCGCAAGGAAGAAGCGATGGCAACTGGATCAGCACTTGTCAAAACAATGATAATTTCCTCCAAGCGTTGTGTAACTCCAACTTCAAAAATTGATTTCGTTATGTCGAAACCTAACTCAATTGAGCTAGGAATATAGGCTTCCTTACCAAAACAATCCCCTAATTTTTCTTGCAGTAAGCCAAAAATTGCCGCCGTTCGATCCAGAACTTCAGCATCATTAATTTTCCCTCCTGTCACTAGAGCAATAATTGGCAGACGCAAACATTCATATCCTTCAAATAGCAAAGTTTCAATTACTTCATCAATCACGATATCCGGATTAAATAGAGCTTTAAAAATATCTTCAAAGTAGTGAGCTATTGTTTTGATGGTTTCTAAACCAACACTAGCCGCCGCACCTTTTAGAGTGTGAGTTGTCCTCATCAAGTTATTGACTTTATTGATGCTGTAATCTTCTCTAAGATTGAGCAAATCTTGTTCCAAAACTTGCATCAATTCTTGGGATTCTTGTAAGAAGTAATCTATTGGTTCATTCATTGATTTAATAATTGGTAATTGGTGATTGGGAAAATCAACCATCTTTTATCGGCGTTGCTGAATTGTGGGATGATTGGAAAGAAAGGGCGACCCTGATAAATTGATCAATAAACAGTTAGGTCGATCGAGGCGGGTCGCCCCTACATTACTTTTCTGGCTTCACAATATTCATCCCTTGATTCCGCAACGCCCTTTTATCTAGTTCCTTGACCCTATTTCCTACTCCCCATGCCTCTATTCAGTACTCAACACTTAAAATTGAGGATGGGGTGTTTAAGAGATTTGGGTGGGAAGACCAGATTTTGAGGAGTTGGAAGTTTACAAATTAGCTGAGAAACTAGCTAATGAGATTTGGCAGATTGTTAAGGAGTGGGAGAGCTTTGCAAAAGATACAGTTGGAAAGCAAATTGTACGATCTGCAGATAGTGTTTGTGCCAATATTGCAGAAGGTCGAGGACATTACAATTTCCAAGACCATCGACGTTTTATCAAGATTGCAAGAGGGTCTCTTTATGAGATAATTAGCTGGCTGAGGCTGGCTTACTCTCGACAGTTATTAACCAGTGAACAGGTAGACAACCTCAAGCCAATCATTGATGAATTACCACCGAAACTAAATGCCTACCTGCAATCACTGGGAAAATAGGGATTTGGGATTTGGAAGTCTTGCTAAGAGTAGCGGTAATTGAGTGTTTTTCATTACCAATTACCAATTACCAATTACCCATTCAATCAACCTTGAATTGATCAGCACTAGCCTGTAAGTTTTGAGCCATTGCCAACAGTTCCTGAAAAGAAGTAGTAATACTAATTGCTTCTTTGGAGGTCTTATTAGAAACTGTTGCCACATTCGTCATGGTTTTAGTAACAGATTGAAACTCTTTAGTTTGGAGTTCCGTTGCTTGGGTAATACCCTGCACCAATTGACTAATTTGACTTGTCGCTTCCACGATCGCATTTAAACACAATCTGGCATCTTGTACCGTTGCCGTACCTTGCGCCACCTGCTGAATACCCTTATCCATTTCCGTCGAAACTTCCGCCGTACCTAGCTGAATTTCTTGCACCAACTGCTCAATCTCCGTCGTCGCTTCAGCCGACTGGCGTGCTAAGGAACGCACTTCATCGGCAACCACCACAAACCCGCGTCCATACTCACCGGCGCGCGTTGCCTCAATAGAAGCATTCAGCGCCAAAAGTTGGGTCTGAGTGGTAAAGTTACTAATCAAATTCACCACACGAGAAACCTTTTGGGAAGATTCGGAAAGGCGTTTGAGTCGCTTACTAGTTTCGGCTACGGTTTCTCGGATTGCAAAAATGCCATCCACAGTGCGGTTCATTGCCGTATCTCCTTCCAAGACAGTCTGGTTTGCCTGTTGGACTGCTACTTCCACAAGTCCGGCGCTATTTCCCACCTGAGCGGTAAAATCAACCATGGTCTGAATTTGCTCCAAAGCCTGTCCTAGCGCCGCAAATTGCTCTTGAGCTTGGTTTGCCAAACTAGTAATGGAAGCGCCACTTTCTTGAGAAGTTTGGGCGACTTTGCGAGAAGATTCCTGTACCTGTTTGACGATTTTCCGCAGACTTTGCAGAGTGTTGTTGTAGGCATCAGCGATCGTGCCAACTTCATCATCTGTGAGTGGGGCGCGAACTGTCAAATCGCCTTGTAAAGCCGGTCGGACTGCGGATAATAAGAGGACTACACTATTTTGAAGCGATTCTTTGTCCGACTTCTCCCGCTGTGCAGCGGCAATCAATTGTTGAGATTGTGTCTGAATTTGTTCAATAAACTCGGCTTGTTGCAGCACAATACCTAACTGCGTTGACATCTGCACCAAGAGGTTAACCTCGCCTTCATCCCAAATTCGCAGTTCACTGTTTTGGAAGGTTCCCAGCATTCCCCAAAGTTGGTCACCATTAAAAATGGGAGCGAAGACATAGGCTTTGGTTCCCCATTCCACTAACAAATCTTGTGAGAAAGTCAGATTATTGGTTTGGGTAATATCGCTGACGGCACTAACCTCATTTTTGCGATATTGACCACCTCGTGTTTCTTGTAAGACCGAATCTACAACAAGAGCATCGGGAGTACCTGCCAATCGCAGGTAGCCACTACCGACATCTTCGATGATAAATTCGCCACTCCAATCAGGGTTAAAACGATACACTGCTACCCGGTCAACTTTTAGCAGTTGCCGAATTTCTTTGGTTGTGGCACTAAAAAGGATATTGAAATTAAGAGCTTTCTGTTGCAAACGCTCAGTAATTCGCTGTCCTGTTTTGTAAATTAGGTTGATGAAGTTGCTTTCCCGTTCTGCTAGTTGGCTTAATTCTTGGGATTTTTGCTGCACTTGTGCGAGATAACCTACTTGTTGCAACGCCGCACCAACTTGTAAGCCGATTTGAGTCAGAGCCTTGGTTTCGGAGTTTTCCCAGTGGCGTGAGTCGCTGTTTTGATAGACACCAAGCAAACCCCATAATTGATCTTCCACAAAAATCGGCGCGATCGCATATGCCCTGACTTCAAATTGCTCTAAAATTTCCAGATGACAGGGAGAGTGACCAATTGTGTAGACATCATCCACCACAAAGCTTTCTCGTAAGCGATAGCGTCCACCTTGGGTATCTTGTAAATGAGTATCGGGCCAAACTGTTTGGTGATCGGGTGTTACCAAAGGTATCCAACCTTTTGCCACCGCTTCCGCGACAAATTTACCACTCCAGTCAGCCTCAAACTGATAGATCGAAACGCGATCGCATTTTAGTAGCTGTCGGACATCGCGGGTAGCTGCACGAAAAACAGTATCAACATCTTGAGACTGCAAGATTTTGCTGACAATTTTGGCAGCATTACCTTCAATTTCTGCTGTTTTCGTCACCTGGAGCGACTGTTGGCGCAATTGATCTTGATATTCTGCCTGTCGCAATGCCACCCCAAAAGGATTACTAAGCTGCAGCATCACTCTCACCTCTGCATCTTCCCACTGCCTGGGACCACTATTTTGATAAGCGGCTAAAAGTCCCCAGAGCTTATCTTCGTTAAAAATTGGTACAGTGATATAAGCTTTTGCCTGATATTTTTCCAGAGTTTCGATATAGCAGCGGGAATAGTTCATCGCATAAATGTCATCCACCCGCTTAAAGCGATCGCCTCTGGCATAGCCTCCACCCTGAGTTTCCTGTAAATAAGTATCCGCATCATAAGTTGTTGGAGGAGCCATTAAATCCTTGACAGTGCAACGATCAGAAGCCGACATATCTACCCTCAAGCTGAGGTCTTTCTCCTGTTCAGCAACCACTGAAACCCAACCACCAGATACAGACTCAGCCACAAACTCACCACTCCAGTCGGCATTAAAGCGATAAACACCAACCCTGTCAGCTTGCAGCAACTGCCGTAATTCTTGAGTAATAGTGCGGAAAATTTGATAAAGATCCAGTGACTGCCGAATTTTATTCAAAACCCTGGCAACCGTTTTTTCCCTTTCTGCAGCAAGAGCGAGTTGTTGATTTTTGTTCTCAACTTGCTCCAAGTATTCCGCCCTGTTGGAGGGCAACCCCTAATTGAGTCGCAACTTGAGTTAATAACTTTACCTCCACATCTTCCCAATGCCGAGAACTGCTGTTTTGAAAGGCACTCAGCAAGCCCCACAGCTTCTTGCCTTGGAAGATGGACACCACCAAACAAGCCTTAACCCCATAGCCTTCGAGCGCTTCCACATGGCAATCAGTCATACCGCCGTTGTAGATATCATCCAGTACCAAAGGTTGATTTTCTAGGAAACGACCACCTTTGTGTTCAGATAAATAAGGATCTTCCCAACCACTACCGACTAGTTTGGGCCAGCCTCCCGATTCAGACTCGGCGACAAAATCACCATAATAGTCATCACGGAATTTGTAGATGGTAACTCGCTCAATATTTAGAAGTAGTCGGACTTCCTGTGCCGTGGTGCTAAAAATCGTCTCAATATCCAAACTCTGGCGCACCTTATCAACCACTTTTGCCAGGGATTTTTCGGCTTTTGCTTCTTTTGCCAATTGCTGATTTTGAGTTTCAACTTGCTTGAGGTATTCTGCTTGTTGCAGAGCTACACCCAATTGTGTGCCAATCTGAGTTAGCAGTTTCACTTCAGCTTCCTCCCAATGCCGAGGTTTGCTATTCTGAAAAGCACTGAGTAATCCCCAAAGTTTCTGTCCTTGGAAGATCGAAACCACCAAGCAAGCTTTGACGCCAAATTCTGCCAGCGCTTCCACATGACATTCTGTCAAACTGCCGTCATGGACATCATCGACTACTAAAGGCTCGTTATTACGAAAGCGTCCACCTTTGTGTTCATGTAAATACGGATCTTCCCAACCACTACCGACTAGTTTGGGCCAACCTCCCGACTCGGACTCGGTTACAAAATCACCAAAATAATCATCGCGGAATTTATAGATGGTGACTCGTTCAATATTGAGGAGTTTACGGACTTCTTGAGTTGTGGTGGCAAAAATCGCCTCAATATCCAAACTTTGACGGATTTTGTCTACAACTTTGGCAAGTGTTTGCTCTCGTTGTGCTGCCTGTGCTTGTCGTTGATTTTGCTCTTGAATTTGGGCGACATACTCTCCTTGTTGCAGCGCTACCCCTAATTGAGCGCCAATTTGTAACATCAATTTAACTTCGTTCTCTTGCCAATGCCGAGGTTTGCTATTCTGAAAAGCACTGAGTAATCCCCAAAGTTTCTGTCCTTGGAAGATCGAAACCACCAAGCAAGCTTTGACGCCAAATTCTGCCAGCGCTTCCACATGACATTCTGTCAAACTGCCGTCATGGACATCATCGACTACTAAAGGCTCGTTATTACGAAAGCGTCCACCTTTGTGTTCATGTAAATACGGATCTTCCCAACCACTACCGACTAGTTTGGGCCAACCTCCCGACTCGGACTCGGTTACAAAATCACCAAAATAATCATCACGGAATTTGTAGATGGTGACTCGTTCAATATTGAGGAGTTTACGGACTTCTTGAGTTGTGGTGGCAAAAATCGCCTCAATCTCAAAAGGTTGGCGAATCTTTTCAATTGCTCTGGATAGGACACTTTCTTGCTCAGTACGCTGCTGTAGTTGACTGCGAAATTCGATGGGTTGCATCGCCAGAGTCATTTCTGAGATAACTTGGTAAAGCTGACTAATTTCCGACTCTCGCCATATCCTAGTAGCGGTACATTGCTGGACAACAAGTAAGCCCCAAATTTGCTCACCCAAAAAAATTGGCAGACTTAAGGTGGCTTTTACCTGAAACCTTTCTAGTAGTTGCAGTTGATACAAGCTCAAGGCTTTTTGGTAAACATCATCTACGGCAACTACTTGCTGTTGTTGATAGTCCAACTGCGTCTCGGCACCAAAGGCAAGCGCTGGAAAAGCTTGCTCTAGGCTAGGTGTATAACCACTCACCATCGACTCTGCAATTACTACACCCCGGTTTTGGGTTTGGAAGCGGTAGATTAAGGCTCTGTCAACCTGTAAATGTTCCCGCACTTCCGTTACTGTGGTTTTGAATAATGCCTCAAAATTGGCAGATAGACGCATTTGATTTGCTACGGTTAGTAACCATTGGCGCTCCCGTTTTAGGTAGTCTTCGGTGTCTGTGGTTGAGGTAGATTTGAGTCCAAATCTTGACTCTGTGCGACTACCATTACTTGGTAGTTGTTTTGGTTGGGAATTTGGCGGTAATTGTTGCTCGGATTGTTCAAGTTTCTGCATAATTAAGGCTTCGGTTTTTGCGATATCAGGTTGAGAAATACTCCCCAAGCCCAAGGGCAAGGGAAAGGTGATTTTAGTTTTTTGAGAAAAATTGAGGCTTTTTGGCATACTTAGCTGCTTGTAGCCTTCTAGATGCCACTCCGGGGGCGGTAGTGGCGGAGGTGGTAGTGGCAAGCTAATTAATGCGTCTTCTTCGTCTTGAGGGTTTGGTTTAAGACTGGTCATCAGTTGCTTGAGCGATCGCAGTGTGGGAAAAAAGGTGAGGTTAAAAATAAACACCGATTCAAGAAACTAGAGGTTGGTGTATGTGCCAAAGCGGGCATTTTGCGATCGCGCTAATATCTAATACAGTTCCCTGCTCTCCTGGTAAAGCCCCCAGCACAAAAGGCATCAGCTTTGGTGCAAATAAACCAGGGGCGGTGGGTTGCAGTTGCTGCAAGTCGTGTAACTCAATGTCATAAACTTGATTCACTACTAAACCAACAGATTGGTCATTCACCTGAACTACGATTGCAACAACAGAACCAGAGGCTGCCGTTGCAAGGGGTAAATCACCAACCAGATGGCTCAGATCAATCAACCAAAGGGTTTCTCCTCGCCAGTTGCACACACCCAAAATACAACTGGGCATTGCAGGAACTGGCAAAATTTCTGTTAGGTGAAATCGCAAAATTTCTGAAATCTGCTCTAAGGGAAGTAAGCCTGTTTCCTGCCCCTCAAAGGGAAACCTTAGCAGTCGCTGACGGGTTTCTGGAGGCAGTGTTTCTAATGTCAAAGGGTCAAAACTCGTTGCTATTGATTTGGCAAACATTGGCTCATTTGTTCATCGTTATTTAACAAGAATGCCGAAATATCATTCATCTTCCAAAACTCATGATGCAACCCCATTACCAATTACCAATTACCCATTACCTAAGTTAATTGCTGAATAGTTTTCATCAATTGTTGATGGTCTATTGGCTTAGGAATATAAGCATCAGCCCCTAACATTGAACCCCAAAGCTTATCGGCATCAGTTCCTTTTGTTGAACAAATTACAACCGGGATTTTCTCAGTACTCAAGTTAGTTTTAAGACTGTGACAGAGTTCAAACCCACTTTGTCCGGTAAAATCACATCAAGAATTACTAAATCAGGTTTTTCTGATTGCAGTTTATCTTGAGCTTCTTCTCCACTTTTGACACTGACTACTGTTAGACCTGCCTGCAATAGGTAACTGGTTAACACAGCAGTTTCTGTCAAACTATCTTCAACTAAAAGAATTGTCTTCATCTCAAAATTCCCCTCATAAAATCCCGCCATATTGGTAAGATGGGCAGCCAAAGGAAGACAGCACGGGACTAAATACCGCTTCCTATTTGCAATGATTTAGTAAAAAAATCTGTATAGATGCTCTGATTTAATTTGTCCAAAAAGTATGTATTGTTTACTCTCTGGCAACTTTTTGTCCAAACCGCTGTAGTTCAGAATTTCTCTCTAAATCAGTTGATATTGACGTTTGAGCAGTAAGCTTTGATGAAACTACTAAATGTTTCTGTATCGTAGTCATCACCTTCTCGGCATTAATTGGTTTTGCTAAAAAACCGGAAGCACCGACCATTTTTGCCCGCATCCGGTCTACTATACCGTCATTGCTAGTCAAAATAATTAAAGGTGTATCTTTGAACATAGAGACACGACGAATTTGAGTGCAAATTTCATAGCCGTTAGCAATAGGCATGACCAAATCTAAAAAGATTAAGTCGGGTTTTTTTTCTAGCAATATTGGTAAGGCTTGAACTGGATCTTGAATACTGATACAGCAATAGCCCGCTTTGCTAAGAATCGCACTCATTTTAAGGCTATCACTTTTGCTGTCATCAATATAAGCTACTAAGAAATTAGGCGCTTTGGCAGTTGATTGTGTAGCCCAATACAGGTGACGATTACTAGATAGTTGAAAAGATAATATATCTGCCTTAGTAGAAATTTCTTCTACTTGCCTATCCTGAGTAAATTGGTCATTATAGTTGGCAATAGTCTGAATAGAACAGTTTATATCTTCGACCTTTGTCAGTCCGATTAATCCTTGTTCAATGTAAGACTTGATTGGTTTTGTTAAAACTAGCAAGTTGTGGTTCATTTTAACAGCTAAATCTCGCAAGGTTTGGTTACCATTGGCATGAGTTGTCAAGTTGCGATAAACAATTGTCGAGGTTTGCTCTTGCAATTTTTTTGCTCTTAAAATTGTCGGTGCTAAATTAGGAGAATAGTTTTCTAAACCAGCTTGTTGCCAAGCAATCCATAATTTATGAGCCTCTAGAAATGCCTGCTCAGTAGACATCAGATATAGTTGTGAATCGATTACGGCCTAATGTAGCTGTTCGATAAGTTAGTTGTTCTCCTAATGCCTTAGTTTGTTTTGCTCCCCATTGCATAATATCAAACAAAATTTCGAGAATTTGACCTTCAATTATCGCCTCCATCTCGTGCTTTGGATTTTTCCTTGTCTAAGCAGTTGTGCTAATAAATCGTAATTTGGACAATGACTTAGATGCAATTTTTGACCACCAAATAGTTGTGGGCAATGTCGAATTAGCTGCCGAGTCCAACGACGGAGGGGATGTAGTCTATCAGTAGCCCAAATTAAACTGCCAAGGGAAAAATATAAACTCCATTGTGGTTCTGAGCTATTTTCAAGACTTAAATCTAAACGCCCTGTGAAGCAATTTTGGCTCAAAGTCAGAAGTTGATTCGATAGTTCAGGAATAGTAACTATTTGCCATTTAGTTGTTGTTAGTGGCTGAAGTGAAGTGATAGATGATGAAGTAATCATTAGTTAATGTTGGCTATGAGAAAGAACAAACTCGTTCAGTAGATAGGCATAAGTAAAGGTAATTTTTCTTAACTTTGCCTCGGCACAGCCCTGCTCTCTAAAGTTAATTTCGCTCGTCTAATTTGTAGAGAAGAGATAATTACATTCATCAAAAATTACCAAAACTTGAATAAGTTCTCGCTGATTGATTAATCTCATGATCCGGATTATACAAATGAAACCCTGTAATTAGTAATTGGGAAAATCTGGAGTTTGAGGACTTTAACATCAATAACCTTCCATCGAAAAATGTTTGTTCTCCATCAGCAGTCAGAAATGATCAATATTTGAGATATCTGGAATTTGCAGCACCATATCTAGTTCTCAGGGGTTTGAGAGCAGCTTGTCTTGTTTAAGTCGTAGTCTTGATTATTCAATGAGTGTAGTAAAGTTGACAGCAAAAAATACAATCAAAATGATTATTCTTGGTCAATTTATTACAAGCAGAGTAACTTTATTCTGATTGGCTATTAAGCCTTGATAATTCTGTAAGCTTGGCAAACAGGAGTGAATGCTTAATGTGTCCTTTCTCGTAAAGGACTGATTGAAAACACCCTTAAGTCAATTTTTTTGAGCAAGTCTGATCTTTTGCTGCCTCTCACTTTAACTAAAGAGGTTAGCAAATTTGAGCTGACTCAATACATCTATCAGCATAGGTCATTTCCACTTTAGACACTTGCGTAAATACACGTAAGTAATTAGGAAGGCTTTTAGTATTAAATCCCTGATGAAATAGCTGTTTAAGCCACAAAAGGACTCTTAAATCAGCAGCTAATTTTCCTCTGCTTGTAAAATAAAGCACATTAGTCTACTGAGACAAAACAAAGACGCCGATATTAAGGCTATCGGCGTCTTTTTTACACTTATATTTAATTACAACGGACGATAAACACGGTAATTAATTTCTGGGAAGATATTATCAATTTCCTCCACCTTTTCCAGCCAACCGCTATCAATACCTTTGCCTAGTTTAATATCATCATAGATTTTATTAAACCGCATCAAATGCGATCGCGTTCTCCTCACCGCATAAGGCACCATCGTCCCTGTCCGCATAATAAACGCCCAATCCGACGATTGCGCCAACAACAACTCACGCGCTGCCTGATTTAGTGCCTTCCACTCCAACTCATCAGTCGGTTCCAAACCACCCAACTCAATCATCCTCTCCGCACCTTTGTGCAAATGCGGATAAACCCAAGCATTCGTCTCATTCAACCAATACTCATGAAACCCCTTATAACCCCAGCTAGACTGAGAAGGCTTGCAAACTTGCTGCTTGGGATGATTCTGCAAATACTCCGCCAAATGAGTCATCTCATAGCTATTCTGGTCATACCAAGACTTGCGGAACAGATAATCAATAAACCAAGGACCCTCATACCACCAATGACCAAACAACTCAGCATCATAAGGCGAAACCACAATCGGTGGACGCTGCATAATCGCAGCCAAGTTATTCACCTGCTGTTCCCGATTAAACATGAAATTAGCCGCGTGTTCCGCTGACTTTTCCTTTGCCCAATAAGGATCATAAAGCTGCTTATCGCTTAAACCCAAACCGCGCCCAGTAATCTTATGATACTTAATACCAGTATTTTTGCGCTGTCCATTCGGCATGATGTACGGCTTAATGTACTCGTACTCAGCCTCCCAACCTAAATCCTTATAAAACTCCCGATATTCTGCCGCGCCCGGATAGCCAACCTCCGAAGACCAAACCTGCTGAGATGACTCGTGGTCTCGTCCAAACACCGCCACGCCAGTTTCTGTATATATCGGCGCATAAGTGCCAAAACGCGGACGTGGACGGGCATACAAGATACCATGCCCATCAGTTAGGAAGTAGCGCAAGCCAGCATCTGCCAGCATCCGCTCAACGCCTTCATAATAAGCACATTCCGGCAACCAAATACCTTTAGGAGGACGCCCAAAGTTTTGCTCATAATGCTCACACGCTTACCTGAATTTGTGCCCAAACTGCTTCGGGATACATTTTCATCAGCGGGAAGTAACCGTGAGTTGCCCCGCAGGTGATGATTTCCAGGTTGCCGCTATCGAGGAATTGCTTAAAAGCGAGTACTAGGTCGCCTTTATAGCGCTCCCAAGTTTTACGAATTTGGCTGAATTCGTTAACATAATATTCAGCTAAATAACGGACATGACCGTTGTTCTTGTTATGATCGACCTCTTTGGCAACTAATTCTTCTAATAAAGTTAAGTGTTCGTTGTAGCGTTCTTGGAGAAGCGGATCACGTAACATAGACACCAAAGGCGGTGTCATGCTCATGGTGATTTTGAAGTCGATGCCATCCCGCTTTAAGCCTTCAAAGACGTGTAATAGCGGAATATAGGTTTCGGTAATGGCTTCATATAGCCACTCTTCTTCGAGAACGTAGTCACTTTCGGGATGGCGGACAAAGGGTAGATGGGCATGGAGGACAAGAGCGACGTAGCCAGTAGCCATGATGAATTAGAACTCGTGAATCGATGGGTAATGGAGAATTGACGCAAACAGTGGATTTTTTACAGTCTCTTAAGATTTTAGGACGAAAGGGACAGGCTGAGTGGGGCAAGAGACCCAGAAAGGAGAGGGAAGCAATTTCTCAGACTAAAAGCACTGATTAGTACCGACAATCTAAAATAGATATTAAATTATTGTAAGGAAGCAAAGATAAGAACAGCAACAGATATTTCATCCTGCTGTTGTGAAAGCTTTACCTGTGTCCCTACTGCCAACACCAAATTGCATGCAGGCAGCTCTTGAAAAGTCCACTGACTCCGAAGCTTCACTACAGCTACTGCTGTTTGTTGATGCACGCCTAAGTTCCCGAAAAGATATTCAGCGCATCCGCAGTTATCTCGAAACTTTGAGGGCAGAGTATCCGTTTGATCTGATGATTGTCGATGTGGGAGAACACCCCTATCTGGCTGAACACTTTAAGCTGGTAGCGACTCCGGCATTGATTAAGATTCATCCCCTACCCAGGCAAATTCTGGCGGGAAGTAATTTGATTGCTCAACTCAAGATTTGTTGGCAGCGTTGGCAGCATTCTGTTGAGGAATATGAGGCGGATTTTGTTAAGGAGGTATTTTCACAATCAACGATTGGTTTATCAACCAAAGACGAAATGCCCCAATTGACAACAAGTTCAATTGCTTCTTCTATTGAATTGATGCAGCTTTCTGATGAAATTTTTCGCCTCAAGCAGGAAAAGGCAGAACTCCTGGATCGGTTGCAATTTAAAGATAAGGTGATGTCAATGTTGGCTCACGATTTACGTAGTCCTCTGACTGCGGCCCTTCACTGGCTGTGGAAACTTTGGAGTTAGACCAAAAAAAGCAGCAAAATGGTGATTTGCCGCAGTTGACACCGGGACTAAAAACCCGCTTGTTTAACCAAGCTCGGACTCAATTTCGTAGTATGGATCGGATGATTACTGATCTGCTGGAGTCGGGACGGGGAAGTAATGCTGAATTAAATGTCCGTCCTCAAAAGCTGCAACTGAGTCAACTTTTCCAAAATGTTTTGGCGCAAATGAAGGAGCAATTTTTGCTGAAGTCTCAGCAGATAGAAACGGATATTCCACAAGATTTACCTTGTGGTTTATGCAGATGAAGATTTGGTGCGTCAGGTGCTGCTAAATTTGCTGGATAATGCTAATAAATATACGCCTGCTGGGGGTAAAATTCTGGTTTCTGTTCTCCACAGAACCACACAGAAAATTCAAGTTAGTGTTTGTGATAATGGTTTGGGTGTTCCTGAAGAAAATCGCGATCGCATTTTTGAAGACCACTTCCGTCTAGAGCGTGATGAGGCTAAAGATGGTTATGGTTTAGGTTTATCACTTTGTCAACGCATTGTCCGTGCTCATTATGGTCGTATTTGGGTTGATTCAGTGCCTCTGGGTGGCGGTTGTTTTCACTTCACACTACCAATTTATCGTTAGGGAATCAGCATCGACTCCTGATTTTCTGCCTGAGATTTCCTAGATTTGAGAGTGTTTTTAGCTGGGGGAGGATGTCAAACTAGTCTTTTCTTGCCGTAAGGCAGCAATAATCTGGGTGTTAGCTTTTGGGAAAGCAAATTGGTCAATTTCGTCTAAGCTTACCCAGCGAATTTCATCAGATTCGATGGCTTGAGGAATGCCTGTGAGGTGTCGGCAATGATGTACTGTAAGGGTGACGTGAAAGTGACTATAAGTGTGTTTGATGGTGATTAAGCGATCGCCTACTGCGATTTCTATGCCTAATTCTTCTTGAATTTCTCGCTTAATACATTCCTCAACTGTTTCACCCACCTCGATTTTCCCTCCAGGAAACTCCCACAAACCCCCTAACAATCCTTCTGGGCGTCGTTTATCTATTAAAATTTGCCTTTGCTCGTTCCAAATTACGGCAACACCAATAATTTTGTGAGGTAAGGGGGCGGAGGTTTCAGGCATGGGTAGCTGTGAATGGCTTATTTAATTAAATTCTATGCCTGAACCAGGAATATCTACAGACAATGGTTGAAATCAAAACGCTTTGAGACACCTAATAAGCAGTTAATGCTTTCAAAAAAAGTGTTTGTAGCGAATTGCTGGCGTTTTTAAATTGTCGAAATCGGCAGTTATTCAGTTTGGTCTGCCGATCTTCAACCTAACTGCAAGTTTAGACTGTCCTCGGATGATTTTGTCAGCTTTTGTTGAATCTCGTACCTGTTAATTACTCTAGATCAGAAGTTGATTCGGAAGTTGGCAATGATGTTTCAAAAACCATCCGCTGTTCAGCATTCCGTAGGAAATAGCCACTGATCATGGCTGAAGCCAATAAACGACCCAAGTTTCACGGTTCGTATTTACCGTTACGCCAAAATGCTCTGAAGGGAGATTTCCTAGCAACCCGACAATGTTTCGTTCCATGACTTGAAACACTTCTGAAGACATGGGCTTAGATAGTCGGGCAATTGTGTCTGGACTCATTGATTGGACATAATTCCACAACAAGTTGCTGTCAGCATTGCCTTCAAAAAACTCAGGGACGTTATTAGATACGTTATTCATCTTTTATCTCCTAGCGATTCCTTACAAGATAGCTTTTATTTAGATTCCCAGCGTCTTGATCACGACTTAAGAATGGTTGGTTTTTGTCTATCTTTAAGTGATGATTACCTGTCAACTAATCTAACAAGTTGCAACTTAAGGAACAGTGAGTGGAACCGAACTTTGGACATCGGATTTTCTCACCTTGAGCGGGGTGAAGCAATCGTGTGACTGTTGGCTTTTTGTCTGAATGCTTCGTCCCCAGACACTCTTCATCTTTAACTCAGCTAGCAGCGATGTATTCCCGTATATCAGCTTTGCGTTTGCGGAGTTTGGAGAGTGCTTCTCTTTCGATTTGGCGCACACGCTCACGGCTAATATTTAAACGCTCACCGATTTTTGCTAAGGTCAAAGCCTGTCCATCAGCTAAACCAAACCGTAGCGCCAAGACTTCTCGTTGCTGAGGTGTCAAGTCTGCCATCAGTTTTTCTAGGTCAACTTGCATCGAAGATTGAACTACAAAGTCTTCTGGCGATGGACCTGTATCTTCTAGCAATTCTACTAGTTCTGTATCTTGGTTATCTCCCACCCGTAGATCCAAGGAGAGGGGTTGACGCGCCCGTTCTAGGTACTCCGCACCTGTTTAGGGGTTAATTCTAATTCTGCCGCTAATTCGGCGACTGTGGCGGCTCTGCCATGTTGTTGAGCTAGCTGGCGCTGTGCTTTTTTTATTTTGTTGAGTTTTTCGGTGATGTGGATTGGTAAGCGAATTGTACGTCCTTTTTCAGCGATCGCTCTAGTTATTGCTTGCCGTATCCACCAGTAGGCATAGGTGGAAAAACGATAGCCTTTGGTTGGGTCAAATTTTTCGACGCCGCGCTGCATTCCAATCGTGCCTTCTTGAATCAAGTCCAGCAAGTCTACGTTGCGCTTGATGTATTTTTTGGCAACTGAAACTACTAGTCGCAAATTTGCTTCTACCATCTTGCGTTTGGCAATTTCCCCCGCGCCAATACAAGCGTGAAGTTCGTCTTCCGACATTGAGCAAGCCGTTGCCCATTCCTCAAAACTTGGTTCACGTCCCAGGGTTTCCCAGAGGGACTCTTGTACGTCTTGTAGTACTGTTAGTCGTTGTACTTGTTTTCCATAAAGAATTTCCTGCTCATGGGTCAGCAACGGTACGCGACCAATTTCTCGCAGGTATGTCCGAACTAAGTCTGTGGAAGTCTGAGCAGTTTTCATAGCGATCGGTCTGTTAGGGATGGGTTTGACGCAAAGATGCTGATATCATGTCTTGCTCCCCGTAGGGAATACGGGGCTTAATTCTCTATGAAACGCACTTTAAACTATATTTCGCGAATCTATACGGATTGGCACAGGAACTAATGAGGCATGATAACTTGCCCAAATCGACCGAAACAAGAGAGTGGCGATGGCTAGTGCCAAAGCTGTCACAGGCAGTTGATTTACTATTGTCATAAAATTTTTTTGGTAATGCAAGACTATAGTTAAATATTGTAACATTTATGAGAAAAACAGTTGTCAAAATCAATCAAATAGATCACAAGGGTTGGTCAGGAAGTATTTCTATAGTTAAGAGGTTACCCAGAAGAGCTAGCTAACAAATGCATCCTGGAAAACAAAATGAGAAAATTCTCACTTGGTATTGTGGCTGAATTACAGCTCAATCGTAGTCGCTGTCTGCTTCCCAAAGAAAGCTGAAGCAGTAAGAGTGGGTTTTGTTGCACCCCAGTTAGGAATGGTCTTAAAAATCTTCCGAGTAAAGTGGTGTTGGTGTGATCTCAATACTGGAAGCGATAATGTAGCAGGCACGCTCAAAATTAACTTTATCAACAAAATTCATGACCCAAATTGTTTGGATTGCAAGACATGGAAATCGTCTGGATTTTGTTAACCCAGGATGGTTTAATACAGCAGCACGCCCTTACGATCCACCTTTGTCAGAAGATGGAGTGATACAAGCCCAACAACTAGGTAAACGCCTGATGGGGTCAGGAATTAAGCAGATTTTTGCCTCACCGTTTTTGCGGACTGTGCAAACGGCTAATTGTGTCGCGGAGTTCCTGGATTTGCCGATTAAGCTGGAGTCAGGTTTGAGTGAGTGGCTAAACCCAGCTTGGATGATTTCTAACCCAGAAAGACATTCAATGACAGAGTTAAAACAGTTATTTCCGCGAATTGACTCTAGCTATAGATCCCGCGTTATTGCAGATTATCCGGAAACACTCTTTGATGTAAATAAACGAACTGCTCAAACAGCCTTGCATCTGACGAGGGAATTCGCTGAAGATATGCTACTTGTAGGTCACGGTGCTTCGGTTGTTGGCGCGACATGGGGGTTGGTAGATGGTACACCACCAGTTAAGGCAACGCTTTGCTGTTTGGTGAAGTTGGTGCGTCAAGAACAAGCTTGGTTGATGGAACTGAATGGTGATGTTTCTCACCTGGACCAAACTGAAGATGTGATTCGTTTTAATTGAAGCAAAAATCAGGACAGCACAGTAAACCAAAAGGTATGACATTACTACTGGCAGGCGATATTGGTGGCACTAAGACGTTTTTGCGCTTGGTGGAGGAGTCGGTAGATGGAGTGCGGCAGACTTGGTATGAGGCGCTTTATTCTAGCCAGGATTTTCCTGATTTGGTGCCGATAGTGCAGCGATTTTTGTCGGCGGCAGGGCAACAGTTGGGTAAGATACTGAAGCCGGAAAAGGCTTGTTTTGCGATCGCAGGTCCGGTGGTTAATGATACTTCTTTGTTAACTAATTTAGATTGGTTTCTGGAAGCCAGACGCCTGGAGGAGGAACTTGAGATTGCCAAAATTAGCTTGATTAATGATTTTGCGGCAGTCGGTTACGGTATCTTGGGGCTGGAAGCGAAAGATTTAGATACTCTACAAGATGTCACACCTCAGACAGATGCGCCAATTGCGGTAATTGGTGCAGGTACTGGTTTGGGACAAGGTTTTTTGATTCAGCAGGCGGGAGGTTATCAGGTGTTTGCTTCAGAAGGTGGCCACGCTGATTTTGCGCCTCGTACTGGTTTGGAGTTTCAGTTGCTGCAATATTTACGGGAAAAGTATGATATTGGGCGAATTTCGGTGGAAAGAGTGGTTTCTGGGCAAGGTGTGGTGGCGCTTTATCAGTTTTTGAGAGACCGAGAAGTTGCGCCAGAGTCACCGGAAATTGAGAAGGTGATCAGAACTTGGGAACATGAAACGGGGCGAAGTGAGAAAAGTGTTGATCCGGCAGCGACTATTGCTAAGGCAGCGCTAGCAAAAAGCGATCGCTTATCTGAACAAACGTTACAGATGTTTATCGATGCCTATGGTGCTGAGGCGGGAAATTTGGCACTCAAACTTTTGCCTTATGGTGGTCTTTATGTAGCTGGTGGCATTGCGGCAAAGATTTTACCTTTGATTAAGCAAGGTCAATTTTTACGGGCTTTTGGGCAAAAAGGTCGGGTAAGTCCTTTGTTGGAAAGAGTGCCTGTACACGTTGTTTTGAATCCGCAGGTTGGGCTAATTGGGGCAGCGATTTGTGCTTCTCGGTTGTAGAGTAAGTATTTTGTCATACACGATTGCAAATTTAGAAAAGTTATGCTAAATTTATAAATCGTGCGGACGCATAGCTCAGTTGGTTAGAGCACTACGTTGACATCGTAGGGGTCACTGGTTCGAGTCCAGTTGTGTCCATTTTTAGATAAATTTCTATGGTCGGTGATTTGGCAAGCATCAAATAAACAATAGGTCAGCTCTATTGATAGATTGACCTTTTTGAATGTGAACAAGCGATCGCTTCTCTCAATCCATCTGATCGGGATCAATCCCTGCCGCTCTTAAAGGCTTTGCCAGCCGAAGCAGCCATTTTCTCGACTAAGCTGCAACAACGCAAAAGGCGATCGCTTTTCTCACTTCCTCCATCCTCAACATCACCGCTTGTGCCATGGCACACCCCCCAAAACCTTGCCAACTGTTACAGTTCTTGACAGACTAGCGAATCTGGTACAGCCTCGGTGATAGCATTCCCTAAATGCCCTAAATAAGGTTGAAAAAACTATGGCAGATACTCTTACTGGACAAGCTCCCCTCTTTGGTGGTGGTACTGGCGGCTTGCTAACCAAAGCTCAAGTCGAAGAAAAATACGCCATTACTTGGACAAGCCCCAAAGAGCAAGTATTTGAACTACCCACAGGCGGCGCTGCCGTGATGCGTGAAGGGGAAAATTTGCTGTACCTAGCACGTAAAGAATACTGTATCGCTTTAGGCGGTCAGCAACTGCGGGCAAAATTCAAAATCAACAACTACAAAGTTTACCGCGTTTATCCCAACGGCGAAATTCAATACCTGCATCCAGCAGATGGTGTTTTCCCCGAAAAGGTGAACCAAGGGCGTCCTTATGTTGGTAAAGTTGACCGCAATATCGGCAGCAACCCGGAACCTCCCACGATTAAATTCAGTGGTAAGAAGCCCTACGATGCCTAATTCTAGGCACTAAGAGGTATTTTCACTACCTGGATCTCCCCCCAACCTCCGCTCACGTCCTCGCGGG
>JAPJYX010000060.1:0-10624 GCA_030503985.1 Himalopsyche tibetana | reverse complement strand
AAAGGCGGCGGCAAAGGCGGCAGCCGAGGCAAGAAAGAAGAAAAGGAAATCACTTACCAAGAACGGGTAATCCAAATCCGCCGGGTGAGCAAGGTAGTTAAGGGTGGTAAAAAACTCAGCTTCCGCGCCATCGTCGTGATTGGTAACGAAAAAGGTGAAGTCGGCGTAGGCGTTGGTAAAGCCAGCGACGTAATCGGTGCAGTTCGTAAAGGCGTAGCCGACGGCAAAAAACACCTGATCACGATTCCTTTGACTAAATCGAATACTATTCCACATCCGATCGTCGGTGGTGGCGGTGGTGCTAATGTAATGATGCGCCCTGCTGCTCCTGGTACCGGAGTAATTGCTGGTGGAGCCGTCCGCACAGTATTAGAACTCGCCGGAGAGTCAAAAACATCCTCGCGAAACAACTCGGTTCTGGCAACCCTCTCAACAATGCCCGCGCCGCAGTCAACGCCCTCAAAACTCTTCGCAGCTTCAACCAAGTCGCTGAAGATCGTGGCGTAACTGTCGAAAGTCTATTTGCATAACAGGGATTAGGGAATAGATAGTAGACATCGGTAGGTTGGGTAGAGCAGAGCGAAACCCAACACTCTTATCAATTGCTTGTGTAGATGTTGGGTTATTTCGTTCCGTTCGCATAGCATTTGCCTTAGCAACAAGGCTTCGCCAACACATTCGTTCTACCCAGCCTACAAATCTATTCACTATCCACTATCCACTATTCACGTATTCACTAAAATGAGATTAATAGATCTAAAACCCAAAGCGGGTTCTAAACACCGCAAACGCCGGATTGGGCGTGGTATTGCGGCTGGACAAGGTGCCAGCGGCGGTTTCGGAATGCGCGGTCAAAAATCCCGTTCTGGTAGCCCTACCCGACCAGGATTTGAGGGTGGGTCAAATGCCCCTCTACCGTCGTTTACCTAAATTAAAACACTTCCCGCTGATCAATCAGAAGGAATATACCGTAATTAACGTGCGCAGACTGTCTGAGTTGCCTGCAAATAGTGAAGTTACCCTAGCATCCTTGATGAAAGCTGGAATTGTAAACCACAAATGATGGCCCCTTGAAACTATTAGGCGACGGCGACTTGACTGTTGCTCTCAATTGTAAAGCAGCAGCTTTCACTACTGGAGCTAAAGCCAAGATTGAAGCCGCTGGTGGTACTTGCGAAGTAATTTAAGATGTTTTCATCTGATTGTTTGTCGCAACCGAAAACTAGATTGATTCCAGCATTGCCTTTGATATGAGATTGGCAGTGCTGGATTCTTTTTTACATCCCCAGAATTAACTAGAGAATTGTATACTTAAACTCATAAAGGTAACAGTTCTTTATATTTTAGTTTTGATATTAAATAAATTTGCCGAGGTAATTTTAGATGGACGCTAGTAGAGAAAAAGCACCATCAGCCCAAGAGACATTCGTACAGATGGCTCAAGCGGCTGGTTTGAGAGGGCGAATTTTAGTTACCCTCGGCTTGCTGATTTTAAGCTCGACTGGGTACTTTTGTCCCAGTACCAGGGATCGATCGAGTCGCATTTGCTGAGAGTGTGAAAAATAGCCCAGCGATTGGGTTTTTGGATATCTTCTCTGGGGGCGCATTGTCCACCATCGGGATTTTCGCACTGGGCATTATCCCTTATATCAATGCCTCGATTATTATTCAGTTGCTAACAACAGCGTTACCCGCACTAGAAAAACTCCAAAAAGAAGAAGGTGAAGCTGGACGACGTAAAATTCCCAAATTACTCGCTACATCGCTGGCGGCTGGGGCATCATTTACAGTATCGGAATTTCACAGTGGCTGCAAAAGTACGCATTACCTGGACATGAAGGAATTTTCTTCACAATCAGCACGGTAATGGCTTTGGCGGCTGGTTCGATGTTTGTAATGTGGATCTCGGAATTGATCACCGCAACGTGGAATTGGCAACGGTGCTTCGCTGTTGATTTTCCTCAACATCGTTGCTGTTTTACCTAAGTCTTTATCGGATACATTTAACCTCGCCCAAAGTGGTGACAGCTCGATTCTAACTCGAACAGTAGCACTACTGGCAGTCTTTATTCTGATGACTGTCGGGATTGTATTTGTGCAAGAAGGTACCCGCCGCATCCCGATTATCTCAGCTCGTCGTCAAGTCGGACGCAGAATTCAACGCGAACGCACTAGCTATCCTCCCACTTCGCCTGAACCAAGGTGGGGTGATGCCAATTATTTTCGCCTCATCGGTATTAATTTTACCTAGCGCTCTAGCCTCTTTTATCGCTAATAGTGGTGTTGATGATTCAGTCAAAGAAGTTGCTAGTAGGTCGCTACATTCCTCTCTCCAGGTACAGCGGCGCATGTAGCCTTCTATGTTGTCTTAATTGTCTTCTTTAGTTATTTCTACAGTTCGCTAGTTGTGAACCTGTAGATATGGCGCAGAACCTCAAGAAAATGGGTGCGAGTATTCCTGGTGTTCGTCCTGGTGTTGCGACAAGTAAATACATCGAAGGAATCCTCACTCGCCTGACTTTACTAGGTGCAATATTTTTAGGTGTAGTGGCAACTGTCCCAACTGCGATCGAAAGTGGCTTAGGAGTCAGTACTTTCAAAGGGTTTCGGGGCAACTTCGCTGTTGATTTTGGTTAGTGTAGCGATCGATACTGCTAAACAAATTCAAACCCTCGTCATCTCTCAACGTTATGAAGGCATGATTGGTAAAGATTAGTGAATAGTGAATAGTGGATTATGGATTGTGGATGAATATACCTATTTCTTTCACTATTCACACCCCACTATTTTCTTACTATTGACTATCCACCATCCACTATTCACCATTCCATGACTAGACTAATTTTTCTCGGTGCCCCTGGTGCGGGCAAAGGCACCCAAGCCCAATTGCTGGCTGAATCCGCTGGTATTCCCCATATTTCTACTGGAGATATTCTCCGCGCCGAGTCAAAGGACAGACAGAGTTAGGACTAAAAGCTAAATCCTATATGGATAAAGGCGAACTAGTTCCTGATTCACTGATTCTAGATATGATTCGCGCCCGACTGAGCCAAACCGATGCTGTCAGGCGCGGGTTGGATTCTCGATGGTTTTCCTCGTAATGTCTCCTCAGGCTGAATTTCTCGATCGATTGCTCGCCGAAATCAGGTCAAAATTACGATCTAGCAATTAATCTCAATGTCCCCCAGGATAGATTAGTCGAAAGATTACTCAATCGAGCCACCATCCAAAATCGTCCCGATGACACCGAGGATGTCATTCGGCGGCGGTTGGTGGTCTATGACGAGCAAACGCTACCCCTGATCGATTACTATCGGCAGAAGGGCGTTTATCGCGAGGTTAATGGCGATCTAGATTTGGCAGATGTTACCAGCGATTTGGAAGCTTTGGTTAAGTAGGTGTTTGTGGGTGGCGGAGATCTACCACCCCGTCGCTACGCGCCACCCCTCCGAGGAGGGGATTTTCTGAGATATCGATTTTAATTTAGTCCTGCACCAAGCAAATGAGGACTGGCATGAAAAATCCCCTCCTCGGAGGGGTACCCGAAGGGGGGGGTGGGTAGATCTCCGCATCCCACAATTCACGTTCGATCGAAAGCACAACCACTCCTTGCCCCTGTTAAAATAAAACGAATAGCTAACTATTCACTATCCACTATCCCAATTGAGGTATTTATTAATTGTCTAAACAAGATTTGATTGAAATGGAAGGCACGGTGACGGAATCCTTGCCTAACGCCATGTTTCGAGTCGATCTAGATAACGGGTTTAATGTTTTAGCCCATATCTCCGGCAAAATTCGACGCAACTATATTAAAATTCTTCCTGGCGATCGAGTCAAGTGCGAACTCACCCCTTACGATCTCAGTAAAGGGCGCATCACCTACCGACTCAGAAATAAAAAATAATTATATTTAGTCCAGCAGTCACCAGAGTACTTAGGCAGACAGGACTCCTCGAAACCTTTATTTAAAAGCCTTTCACCCCTGACTCCTGTCTCCTGACTCCTGACTCCTGACTCTGGAACAGATCGGTCTCCAAGTAAAATTGTCGCGTAATTACTACTGACAATTAGTTAGAAAATGTTATAATATTAAGCTTGCAGTGTTGTCTAAATTGGCATGAAAGTCAGAGCGTCTGTCAAAAAGATTTGTGAAAAGTGTCGCGTCATTCGTAGACGTGGCCGGGTGATGGTAATTTGTGCCAACCCGAAACATAAACAGCGTCAAAGGTTAAGATAACTAGTCCAAGTTGCTAGTTAGTTATTGAAGACCTATGACGATCGAATGGAATCTACTCAGAGTAAAGGATTGGGCGAGTTGCGCTAGTTCCAAACCGAACCCTTTGATAGAGCCATCGATTCGAGATCGAGATCAAAGTATAGTGGAGAAACAAGTGTGGCACGGATAGCAGCGTAGACCATCCTCGCGACAAGCGGGTGGAAATCGGTCTCACATACATCTTTGGCATCGGGTTAACCCGCGCCAAGGAAGTAATCAAAAAGACGGGTGTAAATCCAGATACACGAGTTAAGGATTTATCGGATGCTGAAGTTACCCTCCTGCGGGAACGGGTAGAAGGCGATTATCAGATCGAAGGCGATTTACGTCGCTGGGAATCGATGAATATCAAGCGATTGGTAGACATCGGCTCCTATCGTGGCCGCAGACACCGATGGGTTTGCCCGTTCGTGGTCAACGGACTCGCACCAATGCACGGACACGTCGCGGTCGTCGCGCAACAGTCGCAGGGAAGAAAAAAGCTCCAGGCAAGAAATAACATGGTCCGGTGGTTGTGGCAACCCAGAAAATAGCCAATGGCGATTAGTAGCCTCCGTTGTTGCTGCTCGCCAATTAGTGTGTCTAAACCCGTGGTCACAGCTACGCTTTGGTCTATATTAACCAAGCAAATCGAACCATCGAATTTCCAGATCCACAGTTGATGCTTGGCATCGATTACCTCATTGATATTTCAAATACATAGACCGACATGGCTCGACAAACCTAGTAAAAAGACTGGACCTAAAAGCAGAAGCGCAACGTTCCAAACGGCGTAGCTTATATCCAGTCAACATTCAACAATACGATCGTCACGATCTCGGATGCTAATGGAGACGTAATCTCCTGGGCATCTAGTGGATCTAGTGGCTTCAAAGGCGCGAAAAAAGGTACCCCATTTGCAGCTCAAACCGCCGCAGAAAGTGCTGGCAAGCGCGCAATGGATCAAGGTATGCGTCAACTGGAAGTGATGGTCAGCGGGCCTGGTGCGGGTCGTGAAACAGCGATTCGTGCCCCTCCAAGGTGCAGGTTAGAAATAACTCTAATTCGCGATGTCACTCCAATTCCACACAATGGTTGCCGTCCGCCAAAAAGACGGAGAGTCTAGATTAATGATTTTTAGTTCGTAGGATCTACACTGGCCGTCGCCAATGTTAGTAATTATGAATTATTAGTTGTTATGTTAGAGAAGATGTGTTAGCTATTGCGGCTATCATCTGTAAAAAGATTAAAGTTAAGTACAAACTGGGTAGGGAGGTCACTCTGTGGCGCAGTTTCAGATCGAGTGTGTTGAATCGAAGACTGAGTTAAATCAAAGTCAATATAGTAAGTTTATCCTGGAGCCTCTCGATCGAGGTCAAGGTGTAACGATCGGTAACTCATTGCGTCGGGTATTATTGTCCAACTTAGAAGGGACATGTATCACCGCCGTCAGAGTAGCCGGTTTAATTAGAGAAGAAAAAATCGGCGCGAAAGCTGGAGAAGCCAAGACTAGCATCAAATCTGGTGCAGTCAATCATGAGTTTGCGACCTTAGTTGGTGTTCGTCAGGACGTTCTCGAACTGCTGCTGAACATGAAAGAAGTCAAGCTCAAAAGTTACACATCTCAACCCCAAATCGGGCGATTGAATGTGATTGGGCCAGCCGAAGTTACAACTGCTGATTTTGAATTACCTTCAGAAGTAGAAGTTGTCGATCCGAACCAATATGTGGCTACTGTCGCTGAGGGTGGGAAATTGGAGATGGAATTTAGAATCGAACGTGGCAAAGGCTATCGATCGGTTGACAAATTCCGCGAACATGGTTTAGCAATGGACATGCTCCAAATCGACGCTGTATTTATGCCTGTTACTCAGGTTAACTACACTACCGAAGATGTCCGAATCGATGGCGCAGTTGAAAAAGATCGATTGATCTTAGAAATCTGGACCAATGGTAGCCTGACACCTCAAGAAGCATTGAGCGAATCCGCCAAAATTTTGGTAGATCTCCTCAACCCGCTCAAGGATATCAGCTTGGAATCTTTCCAACCAGAATATCCAGACGAAGAAGATCCTTCTAACCAAATTCCGATCGAAGAGTTGAATCTCTCCGTCAGAGCATACAACTGCTTGAAACGAGCGCAGATTAATTCTGTTTCCGATTTAATGGGTTACACCCAAGAAGACCTCTTAGAAATTAAGAACTTCGGACTCAAATCGGCTGAGGAGGTAATCGAAGCCCTGGAAAAGCGATTGGGAATCAAGCTAGCTCATAACAAATCAGTGAATGTCTGATGATGTCGGGGTCTAACAGTCGCGAATTCAATTCGCCGACAACTGTGATTCCCAAAGGTAGCTTGATTCTAGAACGAGTACACATTAACAACAACAAGGAAAAATACAATGCGTCATCGCTGTCGCGTGGCAATGCTGGGAAGACCAGCCGACCAACGAAAGGCACTGTTGCGGTCTTTAACAACCGAACTGATCCGCCACGGTCGCATTACCACAACTCTGGTCAAAGCGAAAGCTATGCGCCCATCAGTTGAGAAAATGATTACACTTGCCAAATCTGGCACCCTCGCAGATCGCCGTCAGGCTCTGGGTTTTATCTATGATTCAAATCTAGTTCACGCTTTATTTGAGTCTGCACCCGAACGCTACGGCAATCGTCAAGGTGGATACACTCGCGTCGTGCGCACTGTGCCCCGTCGTGGTGACAACTCCGAAATGGCAATTATCGAACTGATGTAGAGCCAATTGCTGGTTCCCTGTTATTTGTGAAGCAATGGCTAAAAAAAAGCACCAACTCATAACTAACAGTCAGACCGAACGTGTTGCTTTAGTCATTCAATACTCAGGTGCAAACCTGTGTGGCTGGCAAAAGCAACCTGATGGTTACGGACGGACAGTCCAGTCCGAAGTAGAAAAAGCGATCGAAAAGTTTCTCGGTCAACATGTGGAAATCTATGGCGCAGGGCGTACCGATAGCGGTGTTCATGCAGCGGCGCAAGTCGCCCATTTCGATGACCCCAGTGTGATTCCCGCCACCAGTTGGGCAACAGCCATCAACAATCGGTTGCCAGATGATATCCTCATCCGCGCTTCCGCCGCTGTTGCTGATAATTGGCACGCTCGCTTCTCCGCCAAATATCGACGGTATCGATACACCATCTATACGAATCGACAACCAAATTTGTTTGTCCGTCCCTATAGCTGGCATTATTACCACGAACCGCTCGATATCGCGCTGATGCAAGCCGCCATCGCCCCACTGCTGGGTAAACATCATCTCGCTGCTTTCCATCGGACTGATTCGAGCAGATCCCATTCCTGGGTGGAAGTTCAGGATGTGAGCTGTGAGCAGTCGGGGGACTTCATCCAGATCGAAATCCAAGCCAATGGGTTTCTGTATGGCATGGTACGACTGCTAGTCGGGATGTTAGTCAGAGTGGGAAATGGTGATTTATCGATCGCCGATTTTACCGATATCTGGCAAAACGACCAACGCGAACACGTCCACCATTCAGCAACGGCGAAAGGATTATGTCTGCTCCGAGTTGGATATGCAGATTTTCCTTTTCCTGAGTCGGTCTGGTACGATACCCAACCTCAATTTCTGTTACATCAAAGTTAGTTATATTTATAGCTTTACTCAATTACAAACGTTGGGTTAAGCATAGCCAAACCCAACCTACAACTGATATAAGAACGTGGAAAAAACATACTTACCACCAACCAATAACACGGCTGATGCCAAGTGGTACATCATCGATGCAGCCGACCAACGCCTCGGTCGTCTAGCTAGCCAAATCGCCATGGTATTGCGTGGCAAAAACAAACCCACCTACACTCCTCACATCGATACTGGCGATTTCGTCATTATCATCAATGCTGAGAAAGTCCAGGTGACTGGTAAAAAAAGCACTCAGAAAGTCTACAGAAGACACTCTGGTCGCCCAGGCGGGATGAAAACCGAAGTTTTCTCCAAATTGCAAGTGCGTATCCCTGAGCGGATTATCGAGCAAGCTGTCAAAGGCATGTTACCCAAGAACTCAATGGGCAAACACCTCTTCACCAAGATGAACGTTTACGCAGGCACCCAGCACCCTCATGCTGCTCAAAAACCTGAAGTCTTGGTTATCAACACTATCCCCAACGCATAATCATGGTAGAAGCAAGCAAAAAGGCAGTTTACTGGGGTACAGGTCGTCGGAAATCCGCGATCGCTCGTGTCCGCCTCGTGCCTGGTACTGGTAAACTAGTAGTCAACGGCAGAACTGGTGAAGACTATTTCAACTTTCAAAGTGGCTACATCTCCGCAGCGAGATCTCCACTAGAAACTTTAGGTTTGGAAGCTGAATACGATATCCTCGTTAACGCTCACGGTGGTGGTTTAACTGGACAATCAGACGCAGTTAAATTAGGTGTAGCTCGTGCATTGTGCGAACTCGATCCTAACAACCGTAAGCCTCTCAAAGTTGAAGGTTACTTAACTCGTGACCCACGTTGTGTGGAACGGAAGAAGTACGGTCTGCACAAAGCCCGCAAAGCTCCTCAGTACTCGAAACGTTAAATCTTGGTTTGTTGGTTATTTCGTCAACTGAGACAGCGATTGAAATCTCCGCTCGGAATGCGAAGTCCGCCTACGCGGACTAAGAAGATTAAACAACAAACATCGATCGATTAACAATTAATTATCAGGGGTGAAAGTATCCGTTCAAACCAAACCCCTAATACCTAACACCTAATACCTAACACCTAAGATTGTGGCAAAAGCTGATATTCATCCTACTTGGTACCCAGAAGCCAAAGTTTATTGCAACGGTGAAGTTGTAATGACTGTTGGTTCGACTCAACCAGAACTACGTGTAGACGTATGGGTCTGGTAATCATCCCTTTTACACAGGGACTCAGAAAATCATTGATACAGAAGGTCGAGTCGATCGATTCCTCAAAAAATACGGGATGCTGGACACTACTGCACCTGTTGTGGAAACTCCTGCTGCTGAATAGCAAAGTTAATCTAAGAAACCTAGAGATGCGATTTATTTAATTTCGTGTCTCTAGGTTTTTCAATATTTATATAAAAGATCGGATCTCGTAGGGGCAGGTTTATGCGGCATGTTTCGATTGCAATAAAAATTTTCGTACAAACCTGCCCTAACCCACAATTTGACCTGTCCTCACAATCCTGGTGGGGTAGGGTGGGTTTCAATTAAACCTCTATTTCAATCGACATTAATGGGATAAACCCACCCCTACAGATCCATGATTTGATACCGAATCTTATTATTTAAAACCATATTTACTAAGCCACTATCCACTAAACCACTAAACCATTATGGCAGAATCATACCTACTCGATAAACTCAGATCCGTCGAACAAACATTTCACGAACTTACCCGCAAACTCGGAGATCCAGACATCGCCAGAGATGCTGGTGAAATGCAACGGATTGGCAAAGCCCGCGCCGCTCTCGAAACTGTTGTCGAAACATTCGACAAATGGAAACAAACTCAAGAAGATTTAGTTGGAGCCAGAGAGATTGTCAAAGAATCGGGGAACGATCTCGAACTCCAAGCAATGGCTACTTTAGAAGCTAAAGAACTGGAAGCACAAAGCGAAGAACTCGAACGCCAACTCAAGGTTTTATTATTACCTAAAGATCCGAATGATGATAAAAACATCATGTTAGAAATTCGGGCGGGTACGGGTGGCGATGAAGCCGGAATTTGGGCGGGTGATTTGGTGCGGATGTATTCGCGCTACGCTGAAACTCAGAAATGGAAAGTGAAACTTGTGAGTGAAACCCTGGCGGAAATGGGCGGTTTTAAAGAAGCGGTACTAGAAGTTCAAGGCGAATTAGTATACAGTCAACTCAAATTTGAAGCTGGCGTTCATCGGGTACAACGGGTACCATTAACTGAATCTGGCGGACGAGTCCACACATCCACCGCGACTGTCGCAATTATGCCCGAAGTCGATGAAGTCGAGATCTTCATCGATCCTAAGGATATCGAAATGAGTACCGCTCGATCGGGTGGTGCTGGTGGACAAAACGTCAACAAAGTAGAAACCGCCGCCGATTTATTCCACAAACCCACCGGAATTCGGATCTTCTGTACCGAAGAACGTTCCCAACGCCAGAATAAAGAACGCGCCATGCAAATCTTGCGGGCGAAGTTGTACGATATCAAACTGCGGGAACAACAAGAAGAAGTAACCTCCATGCGGAGATCGCAGGTTGGTACTGGCTCTCGATCGGAAAAAATCCGCACCTATAATTATAAAGACAACCGCGCCACCGACCATCGACTCGGACATAATTTCGGTCTGGAGAAGGTGCTATCCGGCGATCTAGAG
>JAPJYX010000058.1:0-30762 GCA_030503985.1 Himalopsyche tibetana | reverse complement strand
TGCAATTCTCACGAAGTACTACACCGAAACGGGCCGAGAGTTGAACGAAGCCCGCATGCGCATGGCCCGGATTCCTGAGGGTGCTTTATTGGTTGAAAACCCAATTTCCAAAGCGCCCGGCTTTCAGTTGGGCAATGTGTTTGTGATGGCCGGGGTTCCCAAAATCATGCAGGCCATGATGGACCACATTGCGCCACAACTTGCCAGGGGTGAAGTGGTGCAAGCAAGAACTGTGGTGTTTCGGGGTGGTGAAGGCGATGTCGCTAAACCTTTAAAAGATATTCAAGAGCAATATCAGATTGTTACAATAGGTTCTTATCCTTTTGAATCAAGCGAAGGCTATTGCACCAATTTGGTTTTGCGGTCTCGCGATGAGGAAGCATTGGGTCTAGCGGTGCAAGCCGTTGCCGTTATGGCAGCTGATTTAGTCGCGGCGGGCAAGGGCAGGGGATGGAACTTGGCTTAAGGCTTGCTCTCGTTTACGCAATCATATAAAGAAATCTTTATATAGTTTTTTGGAAGGTCTAATCCGATGTCTCGTCAAAGTTTCACAGAAGCTCTCAATTCTCGCCCATGGATGCTGGCCGATGGCGCCACTGGCACCAATTATTTCCAAATGGGTTTGATGAGTGGCGATGCGCCGGAAATGTGGAATTTTGAACATCCAGATCGCGTTCGCTCCTTGCATGGCCGCTTTATTGCGGCGGGTGCAGACATTGTTTTGACCAACACTTTTGGTGGCAACAAGCATCGCTTGAAGCTGCATGATGCCCAAGACAAGGTTCGTGAAGTGAATATTGCCGCCGCCAAAAATGCCCGCGCTGAGGCTGATGCCTATACTGCTCGAACTATTTATGTCGCAGGTTCAATTGGACCAACCGGCGAAATTTACGAACCAGTCGGTACTTTCGCATATGCCGATGGTGTTGCTGCGTTTGCAGAACAAGCCGCTGCTCTCAAAGAAGGTGGCGTTGATGTGTTGTGGATTGAAACAATGTCTGGTGAGGAAGAACTCCGCGCCGCCGTTGAGGGTGCCGCAACTGCCGGACTTCCAATTGTCACCACTATGAGCTTTGACACCAACGGCCGAACTATGATGGGCATTACGCCAACAGCTTTTGGCGCCTTGGCATCTTCGCTTGCCACGCAGCCTGTAGCTATCGGCGCCAACTGTGGTGTGGGTGCATCTGAATTGATCGCAACTGTGATGGGCATTACTGCTGCTCGTCCTGATGCGCATGTGGTTGCCAAAGGCAATTGCGGCATTCCACAATATCATGATGGGCATATCCATTATACTGGCACACCCGAACTGATGAGTGACTATGCTCGTATCGCGTTGGACTCAGGTGCCCGCATCATTGGCGGTTGCTGTGGCACATCGCCAGATCACCTTGCAGCCATGCGAGCAGCTTTGGAAGCCCACACCAAAGGCCCGCGCCCTTCAATTGAATATGTCGAGGAAAAACTGGGTGCTGTTTCAGCCTTGGCTAAAGGGATCGATCAGGCCGCTGAAGGCGCAGCAAAGAGAGAGCGTAGGCGTTCTTAAACAAACGCCTCCACCACTTTTGGCCGTCCCAACATAAAGCAATCGCAGACGAGTTGCAGTGGGCGGACATCGGTTTCGGATTTTCCTGCTTTCAGAAGCTCAGCAAATTTTGCGTAAATCATTTCATATTCTTCCATGGGTGCTTCCATAATAATTTTTCCATTGACCACGAGCACGGTGCCGCCTTTTTCAAGTTTGACCTCTATGCCATCAGTTGTCACGATTTCCATTTCCCAAGTCTGCTCGCCTTCCTGCCGCCAGTCGAAATCAGCACTCAAATCAGCTTTGCGGCCATCGGCGTGTTTGAATTTTATTTGGGCAGCGATAGGCGTGGCTTTGTTGCTCGGCACCTCGATCACTGCACTCTCAACATAAATGGGTTCGGGCAAAATTTTTGTGACAATTGAAAGTGCATTGATGCCGGGATCAAAAACACCGAAGCCACCTGGTTCCCAAATCCACTCTTGATCGGGGTGCCAACGGCGCACAGCTTCGCGCCAAGTAACTTTGAGTTTGGAAATATTCTTGCCAATGAGCAGGCGCTTGGCCTCGTCAACGGACTTGTTATAGCGCGAATGCCAAGTGGCATAGAGCACTTTGCCTTTTACCTTGGCGTAATCAATCATTGCGAACATTTCACCGAGTGTGGGTGTTGGCGGTTTTTCGATGAGCACATGATAACCTGCATCAAGTGCTTGCATGGCCATATGGAGGCGAACGGATGGTGGTGTGCAGAGTGCCACCGCATCAACAACAATACCACTGGCAATGAGCGCTTCGAGTGATTCAAAACATGGCACAGTTTCAAGTTTCGAATTGCGGCTCACGCCTGCGACCAATTTGAAGTTTGAGTTTTTTGCGATGCATGGCAGGTGCTGATCATGTGCGATTTTGCCGAGGCCGACCACGGCGATTTTAAATGTCATGCTTGCAAACCTTTGTTCAACGAACCTAAAAACATTTCAACTTCAGCTGCCGTATTGTAATGTGCTAATCCAACCCGCAACACGCCGCCCTTATCCATCAGGCCCATGCGGTTAATTGGCTCCAACGCATAATTATGGCCAGACCAGACGAAGATATTTTCGGATGCAAAATGCTTTGCCAGTTTTTCAGGCATAACTCCGTCTACTGTAAATGAAACAGTGGGCACACGGCGGTGCAGTGCATTGTCGGACGTTACACCGCGAATAGTAAGGCCTTTTACACTTTGCAATCCTGCAATGAGTTGGCGCGTCAACCCGTGTTCGTATGTGACCATCTTATCCCAAGCGGATTTTAATTTCGCAACACGTGATGTGCCCTCACCAAATTGTGCGAGATATTCAATTGCGCCCAAACATCCGGCCATGCCTTCATGGCTCAGCGTTCCAGTTTCGAATTTGCTTGGTAACTCTTCACCAACGGCACGAACCTTATAGCCGAAGGTTTTTTGCAATATTTCCTTGCGGCCCCATAGCACGCCCATATGGGGGCCGAACCATTTATATGCCGAAGACACAACGATATCCGCACCCAGCGCTTGCACATCGATTGAATAATGTGGCGCATATTGCACGGCATCGAGATAAACCAATGCGCCAGCGGCTTTGGCTTCTTTCGTGAAGGCCGCTATATCATGAACTGTGCCTGTGCAGTTCGATGCCATGCCCATGGCCAGCAACTTGGTTTTGCTACTCAAGACTTTGGTCAATGCATCGGCTGGAAATTCATAAGTCTCTGGATCAAAATCCATCCACCGTACAACGAGACCCAAATCATCGGCCAGCAAGAGCCAAGGTGCCACATTAGCATCATGATCCATGCGGCTAAGGATGATCTCATCACCACGTTTAAACTGCTTGCCAAGACAACGCGAGAAATGCAGCGTCAGCGTCGTCATGTTTTGGCCGAAGACGATTTCCTCGACCGAGTTTGCATTGTAAAAATCGGCGCAAGCCTGATGCGCTTCATCAACCAATGCCCCAGCATCCATGGTGGTTTTGAAATAGCCGCCTAAATTGGCATTTTTATGCACCAAGCATTCGACTGTGCGATCAATCACCTGTTGCGGCACTTGCGTTCCTGCGGGATTATCAAAGTAAATGCGCGGCTCTGAGCCATCTTTCAATGCCAAGGCTGGGAATTGGTTTCGAATGGCCGCTATGTCTAAAATATGTTGCAATGGGTGAATCCTTCTAACACTTAAGCCATAGCGTGCTTATTGGCTTGTCTCAACCGTCGTAATCAGGCATGTGCATGTCGCCGTGGCTATGGAATATTAACGGTCTAAGCCTATTTTCGAATCACAAATTCACCTTGGAGTGCACCATGAGCGACGCTGGCGATCTTGATCTTAATTCTTTGAACGACGAAGAGCTGGTGCAACAAATCCATGATGATCTTTATGATGGTCTAAAGGAAGAAGTTGAGCAGGGTGTTAACATTCTGCTGGGCCGCGGTTGGACACCTTATAAAACATTGACCGAAGGTTTGGTTGAAGGCATGCGCATTGTGGGGATTGATTTCCGCGATGGTATTTTGTTCGTGCCGGAAGTTTTGCTCGCCGCCAATTCGATGAAAGCTGGCATGGCAATTTTGCGCCCGCTGTTGATTGCCACTGGTGCGCCGCGTTTGGGCAAAATGGTAATTGGAACTGTTAAAGGCGACATTCACGACATTGGAAAAAATCTTGTTGGTATGATGATGGAAGGGGCTGGCTTTGAAGTCATCAACCTTGGCATCAACAACCCCGTTGAAAATTACTTGAAAGCGATGGAGGAGCATCAGCCCGATATCATTGGCATGTCGGCTCTCCTCACCACTACGATGCCATATATGAAAGTGGTGATCGACACGATGAAAGAAAAAGGCATTCGTGATGATTATATTGTTCTGGTTGGTGGTGCGCCATTAAACGAAGAATTTGCTAAGGCTGTTGGCGCAGATGCTTATTGCCGTGATGCCGCAGTTGCTGTTGAAACGGCCAAGAGCTTTATGGCAAGAAAGCACAACCAACTCGCTGCGGGTTGATGATTAGAACGTTCTGAGCGACGAACCGAGTTTTGAGAAATTGGCTGTTAAAGCTGTTGTGATAAATGGCATAACAAAAATCAAACAAATGCACATGGCTGCGGCAATCATGCCATATTCAATCGCGGTCGCACCAGTTTGGTTTTGCAAGAACTTTTTAAAAAGTTTTTTGAACACGATTATTTGCCTCAATGGAATTGATGATACTCAACGTGTAGTTAGACTAGCTATGAGTTGTTAATTTATTTGTAAATTTTTCAGTTCGAATTGATAAATCAGCCAAGATCTTTCGCGTAGTTAAAAGATTCTGAAGCCAAAAAGAGTTCAAAAAAAACGCTTCCGAAGAAGCGTTTTTCTTAACAACTTGCGTTGCTATTAAACCTTGAGTGTCGAACCGATTGACGAGAACTTTGTTGTCAAAGCAGTTGTGATGTATGGCATTGCAACGAGCAAGCACACAGCCATGGCGGCAGCGATCAGGCCGTACTCAATTGCAGTTGCGCCGGATTCGTCTTTCAAAAACTTGTTCATGTGATACTCTCCAAAATGTTGTTTACAGCACCTATTCGCTGGGCCTTGCTGATGCCGGGTTGCCAGTGGATATTGATGATAGATTAGGTCGCCAACACTTAAGACTGGATGAAATTCACGCAATGAATTGTCGAGGTTTTTGAATTCCATTGTCTTGTGGTTAACAAAGATAAAATGAATTGAGCGTTCTGCATAAATAAAAAACGCCCCCGAAGGAGCGTTTTCGTTTGCGGAGAATGCCTAAGCATTTTCCGCGAATGTGTAAGGATTAAACCTTGAGGCTTGACCCGATTGAAGAGAACTTCGTGGTCAAAGCAGTTGTGATGTATGGCATTGCGACGAGCAAGCAAACAGCCATCGCAGCAGCGATGAGGCCGTATTCAATTGCAGTTGCGCCAGATTCGTCTTTCAAAAATTTGTTCATTTTCACTCTCCAAAAATTACTAACAGCACCTATTCGAGAACGTGGTTGTTCTTGAACATGATCACAAAATAACTTCAATTTCTTAATGCCAATTAAAATCCAAAGCTTGAATTGTTTGGAATTGACGAAAACGGAAAAGGAAGATGCTTACATAGTTAACAAAGAGAAAATCTATTTTGCGTAGCGGCTAAAAACAAAAAGCGCCCCTGAAGGAGCGCTTTAAGCTGCGGGTTGACCGCAGAAGCATTGGGATTAAACCTTGAGGCTTGAACCGATTGCTGAGAACTTAGTGGTCAAAGCAGTTGTGATGTATGGCATTGCAACCAGCAAGCACACTGCCATCGCAGCAGCGATGAGGCCGTATTCAATTGCAGTTGCGCCGGATTCGTCTTTCAAAAACTTGTTCATAATAATACTCTCCAAAATGTTATTAACAGCACCTATTCTCAGAGGCCTTGCACTTGCTTGGTTGCTCTTGAATATGAATGATGATCTACATGGCGGGTGTTAAATCTGGCTAAAATGGTTGTATAAAATTTTATTTGTTCGAAGTGTTTTGCAAATTGCCTGTCGCCATGGTTAAGTTTTTACGAAGAGGAGATTGCTGTGGTGCACGTTGAGTTAGGTCCATCAGACTATTTCCAAACCAATGTTGCAAAGCCACAAGTTTTGCTTTTGGCATGTGGTGCCTTGGCGCGTGAAATTGTGGATGTGATTGCACAAAACAAATGGCAGGCCTTCGATATTCAATGTCTTCCTGCGAAGTGGCACAACACACCGCAATTTATTGTGCCGGCCTTGCGCGAGAAAATTCGCGAGAACCGCAACGCTTATGAAAAAATCTTCGTGCTCTATGGCGATTGCGGCACCGGCGGGCAGTTGGATGCAATGTTGGCGGAGGAGGGCGTGGAACGCATCGGCGGACCGCATTGCTATGCATTCTATATCGGCAATGAAAAATTCGCCGCCCAAGGCGATGACGACATGCGCTGCTTTTATCTGACTGATTATCTGGCGCGGCATTTTGATAAGCTGATGTGGGAAGGGCTGGGCTTGGACAAGCACCCTGAACTGCTGCATGATTATTTTCAACATTATGAGAAGGTGGTTTATCTGGCGCAGGTGAAGGACGCGGAGTTGGAAAAGAAAGCGCAGGACGCTGCGGTGAAGCTTGGGTTGGGTTATGAGTATCGGTTTACGGGCTATGGGGAGTTGGAGGGGGAGATGCGGTCACTCCAATCGACCGTCATTCCGGCGAAGGCCGGAACCCATTTTTAGTTCACGGTTTACGGGAAGAATAGGTTCCGGCCTTCGCCGGAATGACGGTGTTTTTTAGAATGTAATAATTGTCGACATAATTATCAATCGCCCGCTCGACAATGCTTTTGATCGTGCAGTTTTCCTTCTTCGCTAGTTCACGTGCCTTATGAAGCGCCCAAGTGGAACGCACATTTAATCTGAGCTCGTTCATCGAAAAACTAGTTTCCATTGTTTTGCAAAATCCGATCTATCACCCTTCCCCCGTTGGGGGAAGGTGCCCGAAGGGCGGATGAGGGCCTTACGACGAGAACGGAATCTAATTTTTAGTAGAAGTGCGCGGCAAGGCCCTCATCCGTCGCTTCGCGCCACCTTCCCCCAACGGGGGAAGGGTGAGTTCTGTTCAATATCTACACCGTCATCCTCTTCGTCTCACCCGCCGCGCCCCACCATCATCACCCAGCGTCTCCACCACCTTATGCGGCGGCAGTTCCACCACCTTCTTCAAATTCACAAAATCCGCTGTCTTATGCGGCATGGCCATGGCTTCTACGAAGTGTTGTTGGAACATGGGTTCTACGGCAGTTTCGATTTTTTCGATGCGTCTGACTACGGCTTCGATTTCATCTCTGGCGGCTTTGTTGAGTAGCGCAATTCTTGCTCCGGTTCCGGCAGCGTTTCCGGCACTTTGTACGCGAGCTAAATCGCAATCGGGGATTAAGCCCAGCACCATGGCGTATTTCATATCGATGTGGGAGCCGAAGGCTCCGGCCAAGCGGATTTTGCCGACTGTTTGAATTTCCAATTTATCCATCAGCAAGCGCACGCCAGCATATAAGGCGGCCTTGGCCATTTGGATGGCGCGCACATCATTCTGTGTTACGCGGATGGTTTGCTCGCCTTCGCGGATGACGTAATTGAAGGTGCGTTTATAAGCCTCGATGCGTGGGCTTTGGGCGGCCATGGCGCCATCCACCAAGCCATCTTGATTGATGATGCCTGCCAGATACATTTCGGCAATAGCTTCGATAATCCCGGAGCCGCAAATGCCTGTGACACCTGTTGCGGCGATGGCTTGTTCGAAACCTGCTTCATCGCTCCAGAGTTCGCAACCAATTACGCGGTAACGTGGTTCGAGCGTTACGGGATCAATCCGCAAGCGTTCGATGGCACCGGGGGCGGCGCGTTGGCCGCTCGAAATCTGTGCGCCTTCAAAGGCGGGGCCCGTGGGGGAGGAGCAAGCGAGTAAACGGGCTTTGCTGCCCAGAACAATTTCCGCATTGGTGCCCACATCTACACAGAGCATAATTTCATTCGACTCGTGTGGCGCTTCGGACAACACCATGCCTGCAGCATCGGCACCCACATGGCCTGCGATGCAGGGCAGCACATAAACATAAGCGCCAGCGTTGAGTTTGAAATCCATCTCGCGGGCGGGGAAGGTGAGGGGAAGGCCAGTGGCCAGCGCGAAGGGTGCGCCACCCAGTTCCGTTGGGTCAATGCCGAGGAACAGGTGATGCATCACGGGGTTGCCCACCAGCACCACTTCCATCATGTCGTTCAAATCAACATTGCCTTGACGGCCCACTTCTTCGGCCAGTTGCTGCAAGGCCACGCGGATGGCCTTGGTCATTTCCACATCGCCGCCGGGGTTCATCATCACATAGGAGACGCGAGACATGAGGTCTTCGCCGAAACGGATTTGCGGGTTCATCAATCCAGCGGAAGCGACAACTTCACCCGTTGATAAGTTTGTGAGATGGGCTGCAATCGTAGTGGAGCCCACATCAATGGCGATGCCGAAAGCTTTATCGTGGAAACCCGGCCAGATGGACACAAGGCGATTTCCGCCACCTGGTGCACGTGAGAACACCGCGCAGGTGATTTTCCATTCGCCTTTTTTGAGTGCGGCTTGAAGGGCAGCGATGATGGGCAATTCTGCCGTCACATTCTCAACGCCCCATTGTTCTTTGAGTGCCACGTAAACCCGCTCTAAATCGGAGGAGGGCTTGTGCATGTCCGGCTCTTCAACTTCGATGAAGTAAAGTTTGGTGGCGGGGTCTAATTCGATGGCGCGATTATCAGCTTCCTTGCGCACCACCTGCTTGTGCACTTGCGATTCTGGTGGCACGTCGATGACGAGATCGCCTTGGATTTTAGTTTGGCAAGAAAGGCGGCGGTCTTTGGCAAGGCCACGCAGGCGGTCATAGCGTTCTTCAACCTGTGAAAATTCGGAAACATGATCAGCGGCGGACGTTATGCCATGCTTGGCAAAATCCCCTTCACCCACATTGATCTGGCAGCGCCCGCAAATGGCACGGCCACCACAAACGGAGTCGATATCGACGCCCAGTGCGCGTGCAGCTTGCAGCACGGGTGTTCCGAGTGGAAAGCGCCCGCGCTTGCCAGAGGGGGTAAAGACGATGAGGGGGTTGGTGTCGGTCATGTTTTGTCCACTCTTTAACGTCCTCTCTCGTTTACGGGAGAGGAAAGGGGCCCATTGCCCTTGCAATGGGATAGGTGAGGGACTTCGGAGCTTGAGGACAGTCCCTCACCTCCCCCACTGCGTGGGGCCCCTTCCTCTCCCGCAAGCGGGAGAGGACGTTTATCGTCTCCGTCTTTCCTCGCGCGCCTTACGGCGGGCTTCAATATCTTCGTTGCTTGAAATCTCGCCAGCCGCTTGCGCAGCCTTTGATGGTCCCGCCGTCATCTCACGGAACCTATTGGTCCAGAATTTGCAATTCGCATCCGTGCCGTTCAGCACATTGGCACCGAAAATGGCATGCATGTCTTCATCGTGCAGGGGGTTCATGATGGCTGATGTCATGCCATGGCTGGCGGCCATGGCGAGGAAGTAACCTGTAAGCGCGCGGCGGTTTGGCATTCCAAAACTTACGTTTGATGCACCGCAGGTGGTGTTCACCTTTAACTCTTCACGCAAACGGCGCACCAAGCGAAACACTTGTTGGCCAGCCGTGCCCATGGCACCAATTGGCATAACCAAAGGATCCACCACAATATCCCATGGCTTGATGCCATAGTCTGCGGCGCGGTTCACAATTTTGCGGGCTACTTCAAAGCGCACATCGGGGTCTTCGGAAATGCCAGTTTCATCGTTAGAAATAGCGACCACTGGAACATTGTATTTAGCAACCAATGGCAAAATCGCTTCAAGCTTTTCTTCTTCGCCAGTGACGGAGTTCACAAGTGGGCGGCCGCGGGCCACTTCCAAACCTGCCTGCAAAGCAGACGTAACCGAGCTATCAATGCACAGCGGCATATCCGTTATGGATTGCACAATCTCCAACGTCTGGCGCATTAAAGGCGGCTCAGTTTCGTTGGGGTTGACCGCAGTGACACCTGCGTTGATGTCAAGAATATGTGCACCCGCTGCAACTTGCGCCAGCACATCTTTGATCACTGTTTCGAAATTTCCGGCTTGCATTTCGGCTGCCAGTTTCTTGCGGCCCGTGGGGTTAATGCGCTCCCCAATTACTGTGAACTGACGATCAAAACCAATAATATGTTCGCGTGTGGCCGAGGCCACCAAAGTGTGTGTCATCTTATTCTTTTCCGCCATTAGCGATGAGGGCTTTGATCTTCTCTTGATTGTAATGCGATTCGAGATCGGTTCGGGCTTTTTCAACTTCGGCAACCATATCGTCGGAGACAGGCTGCGCTTCGCCGCGCCGCCAATCAGCCAAATAAGCATCTGACTCGGTTGCTCCAGAGCGCATAGCCGCCATATCAATGGCTTCCATAAAGCGATTATCCAACATGCGCTTTTCCTCTTTGCGGCCAATTTTAACCGAAACCGCCGAAGGAATATCACGCCAATATGTGATGATGAGATTAGCCATAAAGAATATATGCTCCGTTCTAAAAGCGGCGTATAGCGCAAAAACGACGTTTCTGGCAATGTGACAACTTGCTTGTATATCTCAGGAGATGTGATATCTTATAAGATATGTTAAGAATAGTTTTGGACACAAATATTTTGATCTCGGCTTTGCGCAGCTCTGAAGGAGCAAGTGCTGAAGTTCTGCGAAGAGTGAGGCAGAGGACACTAACATTAATTGCAACACCTGCATTGTTTTTAGAATATGAAGAGATTTTGAAACGTCCTGAACAACAATTGGCGACTGGTTTGACAGTTCAAGACATTGATCGATTTTTATCAACTCTTGCAGGTCTGGTGCAAACGACTGAGTTAAACTTTCGGTGGCGGCCACAATTGACCTATCCTGATGACGAAATGTTTTTTGAAGCGGCAGTGAATGGCAATGTCGATGCGTTGGTGACATTTAATGTTCGCGACTTTGAAACTTCGGCATTTTCTTTCGGACTAAAGATATTGAAACCACAGCAATTATTGCGGAGACTAAATCATGGCTAGAACTTCCTATCCTTTGAAACTTCCTGAATCGATGAAGAAGGCCGCGCAACGGCTCGCAAAGGAAGACGGCGTTTCTCTTAACCAATGGATTTCGATGGCGGTTGCTCAAAAAGTTGGTGCTGTGGAAACCGCGGCAGAGTTTTTCAAAATACGTGCGGGTAATTCTAAACCTTCGGATCTTGATTGGTTCTTGGAACGACGAAGAAATGTGTCGCCTGTTGAAGGTGACGAACTATAGAGGTTTTTGAATTTGGCGTAGAATATCCTCAGTGTCCTCGCCGAGTTTCGGGGAAGGCTTTTGATATTCGACTGGTGTCTCAGAAAAACGAATTGGGTTTGCAATACCGGGCACACTCAAACCATCTTCACGCACTTGCATTAACTGCAACCCGCGAGCTTTCACTTGCGGATCGTCAAACACTTGATCAATTGTGTTGATTGGGCCGCAGGGGATGGCGTCTTTTTCGAAGACTTGCACCCAAAATTCAGTGGTTTGTTTTTTCATCGCCGCTGCGAGCAGGGGAATGAGTTCGGCGCGTCCTTCAACGCGGGCGCGATTGGTGGCGAATTTCGCATCCATAGTAACGCCGATCACCTTACAATACTCAGTGAACTGACGATCATTACCCACCGCCACAATCATGTGGCCATCGGCGGTTTCGAAGACTTGATAGGGTACGATATTAGGGTGGGCATTGCCGAGGCGGGTGGGTGCTTTGCCGCTGGCCAAATAATTCAAACCTTGATTGGCCAGCACGGCCACTTGTGTGTCGAGCAAGGCCATGTCGATGTGTTGGCCTTGGCCTGATCTATCACGGTGGTGAAGGGCGCCCAAAATTCCGATGACGGAATAGAGGCCTGTGAAAATATCGGCGAAGGCCACGCCCACTTTCATGGGCGCACCATCAGGCTCACCTGTGATGGACATAAGGCCCGACATGCCTTGGATCATGAAGTCATATCCTGCGCGATTGGCATAGGGTCCCGTTTGGCCAAAGCCGGTGATAGAACAATAGATGAGGCGGGGGAATTCTTTGTGGAGGGTTTCATAATCCAAACCATATTTGGCTAGGCCACCCACTTTGTAATTCTCAACTAAAATATCTGATTTTGCCGCTAAAGCTTTGATAAGGCTTTGACCTTCAGGCTTTGTAAAGTCAATGCAAACCGAGTGTTTGCCACGATTGGCGGCAGCGAAATATGCGGCATCGCCATTCTCCAAAAATGGAGGCCCCCAGCCGCGCGTATCATCACCTTCGCCAGGCTTTTCAATTTTGATTACTTCGGCGCCTAAATCCGCCAGTGTTTGCGTGGCCCATGGGCCCGCAAGCACGCGAGTGAGATCAAGAACGCGAATTCCTTTGAGGGGGCCTGCCATAAACTTGTCCATTGAGTTCGAATGAAATTGTAAAATTAAGTATAGCAAAGTTTTTCAATTTATCGAGGGAGAGTAGGATCGCAAATAAACTAATTTGGCTGCAAAATTGCGGTGCCATTACTCAATTGTTTAAAGTTGCACCATTTTGGGAGAGTATGGTTGAATTATGAAGATGCACCGAATTTCTGCCGGACTCAAAATTCTAGTTATCGTCGGTCTCATTCTCCTCACCAATCCCGGTGCTTGGGATAATTTTTTGCTGCTTCTTGGGAGGATGCAGTTTGGCACCCTTATTCCGTTTATCATAATTTGGACCATCAGCATTGCGGCAATATTTATTGCTGCCTTCCACCACAAACTTTGGGTCCGCATAATTTTTGGCGGCCTGATTGCGCTGTCTTCCGCCGTAACATGGGGGTATTTGCAGATCAGCGGATCACAACTCAATGTTCTTGATATGATGTCACTCTGGAACGAACGCCATGAAGCTGGGCGAGCAACGAGTTTTTTCAGTTCGCAAATTTTAGCTGCCGCAATCTTGTTTACTTTGCTTTGGTTGGTATTCATTTTACCAGCGCAAATTCCGGGGCAAAAAATGCGGCAATGGATGTCGCGGCTTAGTCTTGTGCCCATAATGCCAGTGGTCATTGTCGCGGCAGTGTTCGTGATGAAAAACGGCACGACTTATATTCCAATGCCCAGTCAATTTAACTCGGTTTCGCTCGGGTCAATTCTTGCCTATAAAGTTACAACGCAAGTTATTCCACAGCGCGAAGCCGTGGCTTGGACACCTGTTCCCAAGCTTGATAGCCCCACCCGCAATATCTTAATGTTGGTTGATGAGAGTTTACGTGGCGATTATTTAAGTTTGCAAGCGGGAAACACATTCACTCCACGCATTGCGAAATTGGCAAATAAGTTTGTTAATTTCGGGCCTGCCGCATCCACTGGGGATTGTAGCAATTATTCAAACTCTTTGCTGCGTTTTGGTGCGTCGCGGATGGATGTTATCGAGAGCGCTAATAAAAATGCTACGGTGTTTGACTATGCTAAAAAAGCGGGATACCGCACAGTTTTTATTGATGCACAGGCACTCAATATTTCTGATGGCAATAAACTGCAAAATTTTATGACCATGAAAGAACGGGAACATATTGATGCTTTCTATCCGATTAAAGATGTTGATGCTTCAAGTGCAGATGCTGCATTAACGGATATCGTAAAGAAGGAACTGAGTTCGAATATCCCAGTTTTCATTTATGCCAACAAGAACGGAGTGCATTTTCCCTATGATCAAGCATACCCTGCAAATGAAGCTGTTTATCATCCCACAATGACGGAAGCGGGCAGTGATACACAACAGTCGCGTATCAATTCTTACCGCAACGCGATTGATTGGTCGGTGGATCGGTTCATGGAACGCATGTTTGAAATTGTTGATTTGAGCTCGACGACAATGATCTATACATCAGACCATGGGCAACAATTGAAACCGGGGCAACTAACGCATTGTCAAGTTGAACACCCCAACCCAGCAATGGGTGTGGTGCCTTTGCTGGTTTACACTTCAGATCGTGAGCTTCGTGCAGAATTTGAAAAAGGCTCAGTTCTTCTGAAAGGAAAAGCGAGCGATTTTCAAATTGCTCCAACCCTTTATCATCTCATGGGTTATTCAGATTTAGACGTCGCGAAGAAATATGACGAGTCACTATTACGTGGGTCATCGCGCGTGGCCACCATGACAAGTGGCGATGTTTTCGGTGTGTTTGGTAGTCATATAAACGAAACGCCAATTGATCTTTCGGCTGATTATATGGAGCAAAGTGCGGCCACAGATTAAAGTGTCAATTTGGCCATGGCAGCGACCAGGTTTTGACATTGGTGTAAAACTTCATCGCTTCGGCCACACCTTCTTTAATACCATTGCCAGAATCTTTGATGCCACCGAACGGGGACATTTCAATTCGGTAACCCGGCACTTCCCAAATATTCACAGTGCCAACATTAAGGCCTTCGATATAGCGTGTCATGCGGTGCAGATTGTTTGTGCACACACCGGAAGAGAGGCCAAAAGGTGTGGAGTTGGAAACGCGAATGACTTCAGCATCATCAGCCGACACACGAATGATGGGGATGACGGGACCGAAGGTTTCCTCAAAAACCAATTCTGATTTTGGATCGACATGATCGACAACGATCGGTGGTAGCACAGCGCCTTGGCGGGCAGGGTGGTACAATATCTTAGCGCCTTGCTCGGCAGCCATTAAAACGCGCTTTTCAAATAGTGCAGCTGAGGCCTCGTTTATCACGCAACCCAAATCAGTTTCAGGATTCATAGGATCGCCAAACTTCAGCTTCTTTGCTTTGGCTAAAACTTTTTCAACAAACGCATCGGCCACTTTGGGCTGCACCAAAATGCGCTTGACGGCAGTGCAGCGCTGGCCAGAATTTTTAGTGGCTCCTGCGACTGCTAATTCGGCTGCTTTATCCAATTCTTCATCGTTCAAATCATCGAGTACGATTAAGGGGTCATTGCCGCCCAACTCTAACGCGACACGGGTATATCCTGCTTTGCTTGCGATAATTTTGCCGACGCGCACACCGCCCGTGAAAGTGATTAAGCTGATGTGTTGGTTGGTGATCATTTCATCACCAATGTCTTGCGGTAATCCAGTGACGATTTGGAACATTTCTGGCGGCAGGCCTGCTTCATAAAGAATATCAGCCAGTGCAATGGCGGTGAGTGGCGTTAATTCTGTTGGCTTGCAAACGACGCAATTGTTGGTGGCGATGGCGGGTGCAATTTTATGGGCCACCATATTGAGCGGATGATTGAAGGGTGTGATAGCAGAGATGACACCCACGGGTTCGCGCTTCGTAAAAATCTTGCGGGCTTTACCTTGAGGGGTGAGATCGCATGAAAAAATTTGTCCGTCATCGTGGATCGCAAGCTGACCTGCCAATGAAAAAACGTCATAGGCGCGGCCACATTCGTAAACCGAATCTTTCATCGAAATACCAAGTTCCAATGTAAGCACACGAGAAAGTTCAGGCGTTTTCTTTCGAATGAGCTCTGCAGCTCGGAAAAGTATTTGTTGACGTTCGTAGCGGGTGAGTTTTGGTTTGTAAGCCGATGCGATAGCAAAAGCCTGCGCTGCATGTGCTGCGGTTCCAGCAGGCACTGTGCCAATCACTTCATCCGTATACGGATAATGCACATTTATCACATCATCAGTAAAAACTTTTTTGCCGCCGATGCGCATTGCTTCGTGGATAATATTAGACACAATTGCACCCCACATAAAACGCGTCAAAATTTCTTAAATTCGGTGGCAAATTCTTCAATTTCACATTGCTTATAAATGGCACGACTTGCTCAGTTAATCCGCCATGCGAGCGCAAGGGCGCATCTAATCCTGTAAGATCGTGCTTAGAAGCACTTGTACCCAAAACCTTCGAACCCGTTGTACCACCGGATAGCACAATCAAATCTCCCATACGGTCTGGCGGCAAGCCGAAAACTTTGCAGCCTTCAGACTTACTGTAAACAACATCAATACCTGGCATTTTTGAAATAACGCGTGCCACATCGTCGGGTGGTTCACCGTTGAGATAGACAGTGGCAAAAGAACCAAGCGCCCCATGATGAACAACATAAGGGTCGGTGATTGGTAAAATTACTTTAGAGTTTCCGGCACCCAAGGCCTCGTCCAAAGCATCCTGTAAATAAAGCACATCTGGCGAACCATCAGCCAAGTGTTTATCTTTCATACCATGATCGGCAACAATAATGATTGTTGCACCGCTGGCATCAAGCGCACCTAAATAGCCATCCATCATTTTATAAAATGAATTCGCACCTTCAGAACCGCAAGCATATTTGTGCTGCACATAATCTGTTGTTGAAAGATACATGAGGTCCGGTCTGTCACGTTCCAGCAATTTAACGCCTGCGGCAAATACAAATTCTGAAAGATCGGCGGAATAAACTTCGGGCGATGGAAGGCCAACGAAGTTCAAAACATCATCAATGCCATTATCAGCCAGTGTTGCGTTGGTCGCTTTTTCAGATGAGAACGCAATTGCGGTGCCATCAAATTTTAGACCTTTGCTGAGCAGAAGGCGCAGTTTATCTTTTGCAGTTACCACGCAGATTTTTGCACCAACCTCTTGAAACGCTGAAAAAATTGTCGTGGCCCGCAACCACTTCGGGTCATTCATCATCGTCTCTTGTCCAGTGAGTGGATCGATAAGATAATTTCCACAAATGCCGTGAACTTCAGGAAGAGCGCCGGTGACGATTGATAAGTTATTTGGATTGGTGAAGCTTGGAATGACTGAATGTGCGAGCAGGTTTTCACCCTTGGCAATCATCAGTTTCAAGTTCGGCATCAAACCCTGTGCCATGGCAATTTCCATATAGTCGGGCTCGCTGCCATCACAGCAAATGACCACCAATGGCTTTTTGGGCCATGCATAAGTTCGATCATTGACTGTAATCATCATGCATCTTTCGGAGTCATGTCACGCACATTCATTTCTTGGAGAACGTCTTTTATCGCCACAACCACGCGCTCCATCACGTCCTCAGTCAGGTGACCTATATTGCCGATGCGGAAACTATCCCGTTTTGTCAGTTTACCAGGATAAATGGCAAAGCCTTTTTGGCGCAATGCTTCATAGAATCTTTCGAAATTATAATTCGCATCACGTGGTGTGAGGAACGTTTGAATGATGGGACCAGCCTCATTGCCGTTCAAAAGCGGCTGTATGCCAATTGCCGTCAAACCGTTCACCAAGATATTTGCGTTGCGTAGATATCGCCGCCCGCGAGCAGCAATGCCGCCTTCGTCCTTCAATTCACGTAAAGCTTGATGGAAGGCAACAAGTGCATGCGTTGGGGGCGTGAAGCGGAACTGGCCGCTGGTTTCCAAACCCTTCCATTGTTCAAATAAATCCAAAACCACAGAATGTGACTGGCCTTGCGCCGCCAACAGCAAATCCTTTTTCACCAGCACATAGGAAAATCCTGGAATACCTTCGATGCATTTATTGGAGGATGATACCATCACATCAATACCATCACGTGCCATGTTTATATCGATCGCGCCGAAACTTGACATGGCATCAACCATCAGAATATGGCCGCGTGATTTCACTTCTTTTGCAAGGCCTGAAAGCGGGTTCACAATGCCTGAAGTTGTTTCGCAATGAACAAGCCAAACATGGCTGATGAAACGATCATTTTCCAGTTCAGTTGAAAAATGTTTAGCCAACACTTGAGTTGTATCGCTTAAGCTGATCAGCTGCATATTGCGGCCAATTTTTGTGAGAATGGAAGCGGCACGTTCGCCATATGCGCCGTTGGCAACGACTAAAGTTTTCTTTCGCTTTGACGGTGCAAGGCTTCCAAGGGCAGCTTCAATTGCGAAAGTTCCAGAACCTTGCATGATCACACACTCATAAGTGCTGTCGCAACCTGCAAGTTCTAAAAGTTGGTTTCGAATATCTTTAACAATATGGCGAAACTCAACATCGCGCGATCCCCAATCAGCCAGCAGCGTCTGTTTAACACTGCGCGATGTGGTGAGTGGGCCGGGCGTGAGAAGATAAGGCATATCTTCTTGCCCCGCTGGTCCATTAAAACTCACCATTCTCGAACTCCAAATTTGACACTTGTTCTAGCGCAATTGCCTATAGCGCTCTTGGCCAGATTTTGCAAAACCTAGGTATTACGATGTTCCCAAATAGGTTTTTATTTCAGGATCAGTGCGATTGAAAAATTCATTGGTTGTAATTGCGGAATGGACACGCCCACCAGAAATAAAGATAATTTTATCAGCCATGGTTTTAGCTTCATCAGGCTGGTGCGTGACCATTAGAACTGTGAGGTTATGTTGCTTTTGCAAATCGGCCACGAGTTGAAGCATATTTTTACGAAGACCAGGATCAAGTGCAGCGAAGGGTTCATCGAGCAATAGGATTGGTCGATTGCGCACCAAAATGCGGGCTAGTGCAATGCGTTGACGTTCGCCGCCAGAAACTTGATTTGGTTTTCGGTGTGTGAGGTTTTCTAAACCGCAATGTGCAATCGCTATTTTAACATCTCGCTTTTGCTGGTCGGAGAGTTTCAAACTTGGTGAAATTCCAAGGGCCACATTGTCCCATAAATTCAAATGTGAAAAACAATTGTGATCCTGAAAAATCACGCTTACTGGCCGATCTCCAGGATCAGGCAGAGCTGGTCTTTCATCTAAAAGTAATTGGCCTTGGTCTAGGGCTTCAAAGCCAGCGATAAGGGCGAGCAGCGTTGACTTTCCCGCGCCACTGGGGCCCAGCACCGCAACAAATTCCCCGCGCTGGATTTTGAAGTCAATCGCAAGTTTAAAGTCTTGGGATTGGTAAGCGCCATTTTGAATTTCAATCATGGGTCACGTCCAATTTTCTGGGCGAGCGTTGTGAGGAGGTAACACAATGCTGCCAAAATCAGTGCTGATCCTTGCGCATCATAGCTACGATAATTTCCCATTTGTGCATGGATCAATGCAGGCATTGTGACGAGGCCTTGGTTGCCTAACAGCGTGATCGCTGTAAGATCGCCAATGGATATGACGAAAGATAGGAGCGTTGCTTGGACAAGCGGCCGGCGCATCATGGGCAAATCAATTTTACTGAACCGGTTCCATCCTTGGATATTGAGCTGTGCGCAAAGATGATCATGGCGTTGGCTCATCATTGAAAATGAAGGCACTAGTGCAGCGGTAGCAAAAGGCAACGCCATCAGTGCGTTAAGTGCGATCAAGCTTGTGATGTTGAGGGCAGTGGAATCAAAATGGCGCAAGATAAGAAACCAGCCAGCGGCAATCACCGCGGGGGGCACAATCAAACTCACCAATGTGGTTGTTAGACTCAGATTGTTGTTTTGGCGCGCCAAAGGCCACGCCAAAAAAATGCTCATCAATGTTGAGGCCGCACCCAACGCAACACTTGTGGCGACCGCCTGCAGATTGAGATTGAGATGACCGATGCCACTCGCAATCAAACTCAGCAAAGGCGGAACAATAATGCAAAAGCCTAAGGTAATGACGAGGAAGTCTAAAATTGGTGTTTGATTAAGCTTTCGGATCGATTGACGATGATTGGTCGCATCGCTGAACTGCTGGAACGCCATTTTCCCCAATGCGAAAATCAAGATTGCGCAAAGTGCAACTTGAAGAACTGAAAGGCCTAGGGCTCGCGGCATGTCAAAATCTTGGCGCAAGGCTTGATAAATTGCAACCTCCAACGTGGTTGCTGATGCTCCACCTAATGTAAGTACGATCACAAAGCTTGCCGCACAAAGCAAAAATATCAATCCAAAAATGCGTGGGATGTCGCTGCGCATTGCGGGCCATTCAATATGTTTAAATGTCGCCCAAATTGAGAATTGCAATTGGTCGGCCAATCTAAAATTTTCGGTTGGCACATGGTTTAGGGACTCGCTGAAAAGCTTGGTTGCTAGTGGTAGGTTGAAAAAAATATGAGCCAGAAGAATGCCGCTCAGCCCATAGATTTTAAACCATCCGCCAAATAATCCGTTCGCGCCATAGATCGAAGTGATTGCTAATACCACCACGATTGCAGGCAAAGCTTGTGGCAAAGCGAGGAGGTTTAGAAAAATCGACTTACCAAGAAAGGCTGTACGAGAGAGCGCGCGAGCAAGAAACAGGCCCCCAAATGTGGACAGCAAGCTTGAGAATGTGGCTTGTTTGAGTGTGAAGTTTAAAACGCCAAAAATATACGAATCGAAATTTAATGTTGCGCTTTGAGCAAGCGCGAAATGGAGCAAGGGAATGATACTTGCTAAGATGAGCGCAAGGATGAATGAAGAAGCGAGAATCCTGCCACGGCCTCGCTCTTTTCTTGTGGGGTAGTGGCCCGAGCTCTTACTCACGCACCGCACTCAACCACTCATCAATCCAAGCTTTACGATTTCTATTCACCTCAGCAGGTGTAAACAAAAGAGTCTTCGCAGGCTTCACCAAAGTCTCAAAAGCCTTCGGTAATGGCCTGCCGGTATCTGTTGCTGGCATCATCCAATTGGTGGTTGGAATTTCTTTTTGAAATTTTGGCGTAAGCATGAAGGCCAAGAATTTTTGTGCCAATTCCTTTTCGGGGGAAGCTTCGATCAAGCCTGCCACTTCAATTTGCAGATAATGCCCTTCCGCAAATTCGGCAGCCTTATACTTTGTCACTTTCTCGCTTTCGATATGATAGGCAGGTGAGGTGACATAGGAAACACCATTTGCGCTTCGCCTTTAGTGAAAAGGGCATAGGCTTCTGACCAACCGGGGGCGGTTGTCAGAATGCGCGGCTTCAGTTTTTGCCACACGGCTTCAGCCTTGTCGCCATAGACCGACTTCATCCACAACAGAAAACCAAGGCCCGGCGTGGACATGCGTGGATCTTCCAGAATGATTTTTTGTGTCGGGTCTCCATTCACCAATTCATCCAAACTCTGGGGTGGGTTTGGCATTGTTTCAGAATTATAGACCACTGCGAAATGACCATAATCGAAAGGCAAAAAGTTCACATCATTCCAACCACCTGGCACATTGGTGCCCGAGACATAAATTTGATGTTGGCCAAACAGGTTCAGGCTTCGCGCTTCATCTGTGAGGTTGGTGTCAAGTCCAAGAACGACATCGGCCTTAGTGTCTTTGCCTTCAAGCTTCAATCGATTGAGCAGTGCTACACCATCACCCAAAGCGACCCATTTGATTTCGCAGTTACAGGTTTCTTCGAATGTGGCTTTAATCTTGGGGCCGGGCCCCCATTCGGATGCGAAACTCTCATAAGTGTAAATTGTCAGTGTTTCCTTCGCCTGAGAGGCAGAGGCAAAACTTACAAAAAGGGCAGTCGCTAACAATAACGTCTTCATCATTTCTCCATTGGCGCAAAGTGAAATGATGGCATAAATGCTGTCAAATCCCTCCGCTGGTATCATCCAGATCAGGTTCAGCGGGTTGAAATGTTGCCACTTCTCTCAGCCACAAGGGCACCCCGTTTGAGCACTCGTACAAATATGATAGAGTGGGTGCGCTGGCAAGTGGCTTCTGCTACATAGCTGCCATGTCAAAATTTGCCATATTGCTGGGCGGCCATGTGAGGGTCACGGCACGGTTGAAGAACCAGATTGCGGGCGCGCGCGTGATTGCCGCTGATAGTGGCATTGCGCATTGTGCTTTGTTGAACGTTACACCTGAACTGTGGGTTGGCGATTTTGATTCCTCAAGCGCTGACCTCCAAAAACAGTATTCTGAAATTCCGCGCCAAAGTTTTGACGTGGAAAAAGATGCCACTGATGGTGAGTTGGCTATTGCCGAAGCGATGCGGCGCGGTGCGACTGAGCTTATCTTGGTGGGTGGATTTGGTGGTCAGCTCGATCACACATTAGCACATGCGGGTTTTGTTGTTGCTCTTGTGCGGCGGGGCATGAAGGCTTTTATGTCATCGGGCGATGAAGAAGCCTATGCTCTCGTTGATGAATTGAGCTTCAAAGATTTGGAATTTGGCAACCGCATCAGCGTTGTTCCGATGGCGGATTTGAAAGCGCTTTCATTATCTGGCGTAAAATGGCCGCTGCATAACCGCGATGTGCCTTTGGGGGCTGCCCTAACGCTTTCAAATGTTGTAGCAGGACCTGTGAAGATGGCTTTGCGCTTTGGTGCGGCCTTGGTTTTAATTTATCCGACAGAACTGGAATGACATGACGAAGATCACAATCGACCGCATTGGCTCACGCGGGGACGGCATTGGAAATGATGCCGGCAAGACTGTTATTGTCAGCAAGGTTTTGCCTGGTGAGGTGATTGATCTGGTCGGCATGAAAGTGGCTAAGATCATCACGCCATCACCTGATCGCATTGTGCCGTTTTGCAAACATTATGACACATGTGGCGGCTGCAAATTTCAACATTGGGCGGCCACACCTTATGCAGAATGGAAGCGGAAGCTGGTGGTTGAAGCGCTACAATCGCAAGGGCTCAAAGCTGATGTGTCACCATTGATTGACGCACACGGGGCAGGGCGAAGAAGGGTTTCTTTGCATGTGCGATTGATTGATGAGGTGTGGCACGCTGGGTTTATGGAAGCGAAAAGTCATGATCTGGTGGCCATTGATCAGTGCCCGGTTTTGGCGCCGCAACTTGCCAAGGCTTTCGAAATTGCTGCAAGCTTTGGCCCATTGATGGGAGCATGTGATGTTGCAATTACCAGTGCTGACAATGGTTTAGATGTTTCGATTAAAGCGGAACGTGAAGCTGTGGCCAAGCGCATTGCAGCGTTTAATGATCTCATGCATCAGTTTAATATTGTGCGTGTGAGCGTGAATGGTTTGGTGGCGGCACAATTGCAAATTCCTGTTGTGGCGGTTGGCAAAGCCAAAGTTCAGTTGCCGGTTCAAAGCTTTTTGCAAGCAACAGCATTGGGTGAAGAGGTTCTGGTTGGATTGGTGCGCGGTGCCATGGCAAAGTCGAAAAAAATAATCGATCTGTTTTGTGGTGTTGGCCCGTTCACATTTCGAATTGCAGAAACGCATAAAGTGCATGGCATTGATATGGATAAGCAAGCCGTTGCGTCCATGCAACTGGCGGCACGTTTTGCACTTGGGTTAAAGCCTTTAACGGCTGAAGCGCGAGACTTGTTTGACAATCCTTTAGTGCCGGCTGAACTCGATTTGTTTGATACTGTGGTGTTTGATCCTCCGCGTGCGGGTGCCGAAGCACAAGCACGTCAATTGGCAAAATCGAAAGTGAAGACGGTGATTGCAGTCGCTTGTGATGTGACAAGCTTTGCTAAAGATGCGGCGATTTTGGTGCGCGGCGGTTATAGGCTTGAGAGTGTCACACCCGTAGACCAGTTTAAATATACCAACCATGTTGAAGTGGTGGCGGTGTTTAAAAGGTAAATCACTTCAAGTGTTTTTCACCTTTTTTAGCAGCCAGAGTAATCTGCATTTGTCGTTGACGACCAGAAGCTTTTTGTTGATCGCTTAATTTATCGGCACAATGAGGGCACGAAACGCCGAGTTCATATTTTTCATTGAGACGATCTTCCGCCGATAAGGGCATTTGGCAACCATAACACAATGCATAATCCGAAATTTCGAGGCCATGGCCAACGGCAACCCGTTCGTCAAACACAAAACACGAACCACGCCATTTGCTCTCGGAAGCTGGCACATCTTCCAAATATTTGAGAATGCCACCTTTCAAGTGAAACACGTTTTCAAAGCCTTCATGCATCATAAAACTTGACGCTTTTTCGCAGCGAATGCCGCCAGTGCAGAACATGGCTACTTTGGCACCTTTACGGTTGTGCAGGTGTTGGCGCACATAGGTTGGGAATTCGCCAAAGCTCTCGGTCTGGGGATCAATTGCATTTTCAAATGTGCCTACACCCACTTCGTAGGCGTTGCGGGTATCAATTAAAATTACATCAGGATCGCTGATCAACGCATTCCAGTCTTTGGCCTCAACATAAGTGCCCACTTTTTCGGTGGGATCCGCCTTTACATTGCCTATTGTCACAATTTCTTTTTTCAATCGCACTTTCATGCGGCGAAACGGCATTTTGGGGGCAAATGAAAATTTCGGTTCAACGCCTTCAATGCCTGTTATCGCACTCAGTTCCACTAAAGCCTGATCAAGATGGTCAGGTCGCCCTGCAATCGTGCCGTTCACACCTTCAAGGGCAATCAAAATAGAACCTTTGATGCCAAACGTGTTGAGCATGTCCAAAAGCGGTGTTTGCAACACTTGGAAATTCGGGAGTTTGGCAAACTTATACAGAGCAGCGACTTTATATTCCATGCACGTCTCAATATCGCGGGGCCAACAAGAGAACAAGTTTAAATGGGGGCTTGCCACACCCACCCCACTTCGGTGTAAACTCACCGCCAACCATAAACCGGGAGAATCCAAATGAAATTGACAAAACGTTTTTTGATGACTGCTGCTGCCCTTATCGCGTTTAGCGGCGCAAGCTTTGCTGCTGATATGATCGGTAATTGCGAAATGACTGGCAAGAAGGGCGAAAGCGCCATTGCAAGCCCAGCCAAAGCGGGCGTGTTCACTGTTGCGGTGTCTTTGCCTGCACCAATCTGGTGGAATGGCGATACGCCTGAAGCGATTAAGGACGGCATGGAATATTGCTTGGCTGCCGAAATCGCATGGCGTGCTGGCTATGATAAACTTGAAGTTATGAATGTGGGTTGGGATGCGATGATCGCTGGCCAAACCTCTGGCTTCGATATGGTGTTATCAGAAATTTCAATCACCGAAGACCGCAAGAAAGTTCATGATTTCTCGGTGCCCTATTTCAATTCTGATATCGGCGTGCTCACGCGTGCTGATGCGGCTGTTGATGCCACTTCCGTAAAAGCTGCCAAAATCGGCGTGATGCAGGCCACCACGGGTGCTGCATTTGCGACAGATAAATTGGGTGTGAAAGACGTGCAAGTTTACCCTGATCAAGGCGATATGTTTGCCGCTTTGCGCGCGGGTCAAATTGATGCTGCGATTACTGATACTTCAATTGTGCTCGCTGAAGAGCTTGCCACCAAAGGTGCGTCGAAAGTGGTGGGACAATATCAAACTGGTGAAACCTATGGTGCGATCTATCCAAAAGGCAATGCCAATAATCCTGCGATTGATAAGATCCTGCAATCCATGTTGGCGGATGGCACTGTGCAAAAATTAGGTGCAAAATATTTGGCTGCGGCTTGGGGCAAAGACCCAGCGTCGATCCCTTATTTCGCACAATAAACGAGCGTGAGTTTTAATTCACAAACAGGCGCATCCCAAAAGGATGCGCCTGCCTTGCATCAAAAGGCGGGGCCATTGGCGTGGTTTGCGTTATTTAGCGCTATAGGGTGCTTTGTTTTTGCATTAGTTACAGTTGTAGTCTTATCCAAAGGCCTAAAACACCTCGATGTCTTTAGTACCAATTGGAATTACTTTTTCGGATTTATTTTCGGCCTGATAGGTGCATTGTTTTTACCTGCACTTAGTGCTTTGAAACTCTCACGTTCTGCATCACTCGCGTTGAAGAGCGGCGATATAGTTCAAGCGCGAATTCGAACGTCAGCCTCGCGCGATAAATCTTTCATCACATTTGGATGGAGCGTGTTTGCGCTGATTGCCTTGGGCTTCATGGCTTTCATTATGATGAATGATGTTGCAGTGGGTAAAACATTTTTCTTGCTGCCCTTAATGCAGTCCAAATGGTGGTTGGTGACATGGAAATTCATCACCAATAATATCTATATTTTTGTGATCGCAGAAATATTAGTTTTAGTTTGGGGACTGGTGGTTGCTTTGGCGAGGTTAATGCCTGGAGACGCTGGCAAACCTATTCGCGCGTTGGCGATACTTTATTGTGATATTTTTCGCGGCATGCCAGCCATTGTCACACTTTATTTAATTGGCTTTGGCATTCCAACTTCAGGCCTATCTGATTTAATTGTGCCACCCATATTGGGCCTGTTCACTGATCTTTCCGTTCTTTCACCTGCTGAATATAAAACCGCTACTCGAGTGCCCGTGAGTTTTTGGTGCATCATCGCACTCACGCTCACTTATGGGGCATATGTGGCTGAGGTTTACCGTGCTGGCATTGAAAGCATTCACCAAAGCCAAGTGATGGCGGCAAGGTCACTAGGCCTATCTTACATGCAAACGATGCGGCATGTCATCGTGCCGCAAGCTGTGCGGCGCATTATGGCGCCACTTTTGAATGATTTTATCGGTTTACAAAAGGATACGTCTTTGGTGCAGGTGGTGGGGGTGATTGACTCCTTTAGCCAATCCAAAATCATCGCATCCAATTCATTCAACCTTTCAGCCGTTACAATTGTTGCGATTTTGTTTGTCCTTATCACCATTCCGCAAGCGCGCTTTGTGGATCGACTTATGGAACGCGACAATGCGCGGCTCAAGGCAGGGGGCTAAAGCATGGCGTTTCTTGATATCCTCCGTGTACAGAAGAATTTTGGCCCCATGCCAGTGTTGCGTGGTCTCGATATGCATGTCGATGAGCACCAAGTCGTGTGCCTCATTGGCCCATCGGGTTGTGGCAAATCGACCTTGCTGCGCTGTATCAACGGACTTGAAAAAATCGATGGTGGCGAGATTCAATTGGCAGGAGACCGGGTGTCTGGCCCCGGCGTTGATCTCAATAAGTTGCGCCAACAAGTGGGAATTGTGTTCCAAAGCTTCAATTTGTTTCCCCACATGTCGGTTTTGGAGAATGTGGTTTTAGCGCCAATTAAAGTATTGAAGCTTGATAAAGCCGAAGCTGAAACCAAGGCGATGGCTTTGTTGAAGCGCATCGGCCTGGAAGCTAAAGCACTGGAATATCCTGATCGCCTATCGGGTGGCCAGCAACAGCGCGTTGCTATTGTGCGCGCTTTGGCTATGGAGCCGCAGCTTCTTTTGCTCGATGAAATAACTTCGGCCTTGGATCCCGAATTGGTGTCGGAAGTTCTGAACATCGTGCGGGATCTCGCAGGGCAGGGCATGACCATGTTGCTTGCCACTCACGAAATGGGTTTTGCGAAGGAAGTCGCCTCAAAAGTTTGTTTTTTATACGAAGGTGTGGTGCATGAAGAAGGCCCGCCAGAGGAAATTTTCGGAGACCCAAAGCATGAGCGAACACGCGGGTTCTTGAAAAGAATTATTGAAGCGGGACGGCTTTAAGTAGACCTTCTCGTCGTTCATCTGCCATTCAGGCTCAAGGCAAGGCGGCCATAATCGCCTCACAGTTTGGCCGCAGTGCCATTCCATATTCCGCTCGCTCCGATATGTTATCGGGGACGGGATTCGGAGAGACACATGACTTTTAAACGCACCGCTGCCAGCCTTTTGGCTTTAACTCTTTTTGTGATGCCGGTTTGGGCTGATGCAGTTTCAGATTTCTTGACCGATGCACGGCCTGCGCAAGAATTGACAGTTGAAGAATTACAGTTGCGCGCCAAACAAGCAAGCGACCTTCTGGCTGATGAAACATTGGCGCAAGATATTCGTGATCAATTGAAGGCAGTTGGCGATGGAGCGCAGGCTGAAGCCGATGCGCGTGCCGCTATTCCTGCTCCTCAAGTTGAGGCTCCAAAAGCTGAGGAGCCTGCACCTGCGCCAGTTGTGGAGGAGCCCAAGGCCCCTGAACCTGCTCCTGTGATTGAAGCGCCGAAAGTCGAGGAGCCACCGCCTGCGCCTGCCGTAGAAGAACCAAAGGCAGCTGAACCTGCTCCCGTGATCGAAGCGCCGAAAGCTGTTGAACCTGCGCCAGCGCCTGTTGTTGAAGCCCCAAAGGCAGAAGAGCCTCAGGCTGCTCCTGCAGTGGAAGCACCAGCACCTGAACCTGTGCTTGAGGCTCCAAAGCAAGACGTGGCCCCGCCCACACAAGAGGCAGCCCCAGCCGCGCCTCCTACCGCCGCTGAAGTTACAAAGCTTGATGGCAATGCGGCTTCGCCCGAAGCCGAGCAAAAAGCTAAAGCCTATCTTGATGATGCGACCGCACTTGAAAGTCTTTCGAATGATGATTTGCGAGCCCGTGTAGATGGTGTTCGTGAGTTGATGTCGAGCAATGAACTTTCGCGCGAAACTGAACGTGCAGTGCGTGAAAAGCTAAAGGCCGAACGCGAAGTTTTGCGGACTCGTTTAGAGCAAGCGCAAGCCAAGCAAGCTGTGCAAGAAGCGGCGCGTGCGCCTGAACCCGTCGCAATTCCTGCTGCCGAAATTGCTGCTATCAATGCTGCACCATTGCCGCCAGTTCCTGTGCAACCACCAACTGTGATTATTAATAACACAACGATTACCAATACTGTAATCAACAACAATACCGTCATCACCAACGTGACGCCTGTCACAGTGGTGCTGCAAGATCGCCGCCCCCCAGAAAAATTGCAATTGTTCGAATTGCAAATCCGCGTTCGGCTTTATAATGAGGCGCAGTTTAACAACGACTATGATGAAGATAATCGTGCCTATTGGCGTGCTGCCGTGGCACGTGACCGCGAAATTTTGCGCCGCCGTATGATTGCTGAACGTCGTGCCCGTGCTGAAGAGTTAGCGATGCGTGCAAGCGATGATGACATTAATATTCAGTTTGACTTCGAGCCATCGCGCAAGAAGCCACCACGCGCTGTGTTTGCTGCTGAAATTGATGATCAAGAATTGGAAGATGTTCTGGTGGCCCCGCCACGCATGAGCATTAAGAAACGTTATTCATTGGACGAAATCGCGGCACAACCACGCTTGCGCAATTCAGTTTCGCGCATTGAAATTGATACGATCCATTTTGGTTCCAACCAAGCTTTCATCCGCGAGGAAGAAATGGATTCATTGGATGGCATTGCTTCGATTATTGAACGCATTGTGAAGAAATATCCAAATGAAGTGTTCTTGATTGAAGGCCATACCGATGCGCGCGGATCTGATGCGAGTAATTTAAGATTGTCCAAGTTGCGCGCAGAAGCAGTGAAGGCTGCGTTGACTGAATATTATGTCATTCCAGCACGGAATCTAAAAACGGTTGGCCTTGGTGAACGCTTCTTGAAGATTCCAACTTCTGATGCTGAACCCGAAAATCGTCGTGTGTCCATCGCGCGCATTACGCAGCTTTTGCGTCGCGCAGATTAAGCCACCCACTTGCCTCTTTTATGGACCGCCGCTATAGGCGGTCCATTCCATTTTAAAGAGGACCTATGATGGCTATTGAACGTACATTTTCTATGATTAAGCCCGATGCAACGAAGCGCAATTTAACTGGCGCCATCAATGCAAAAATTGAAGCTTCTGGCCTTCGCATCATTGCGCAGAAGCGTGTGAAGTGGAAGTTGGCTGATGCCAAGAAATTCTATGCCGTACATGCAGCGCGTCCTTTCTTCAAAGACCTCGTCAAGTTTATGGCCTCAGGCCCTATCATTGTGCAGGTTCTCGAAGGCAATAATGCTGTGAAAACTTACCGCGATATTATGGGTGCTACAAATCCAAAGGATGCTGCCAAGGGCACTATTCGCGCAGATTTTGCTGAATCAATTGATGCCAATTCTGTGCATGGCTCAGACTCACTCGATAATGCCAAAAAAGAAATCAAGATGAATTTCTTGGCTAAGGAAATCGTTGGCTAATGAAGATATCGCCAAGAGGTTTTGTTGCTGTCGCAGTTTATTTCTTCTCGATTTTGGCTGTGAATTGGTTGTTTGCACCGGCGCAAATTGTGCCTCATGTTACAACTTGGGCAACACCGCTTGGCGATTTTTATCTTGCAAATCTCGTGGTTGGGTTTGTATTTGTTTTTCGTGACTACGCCCAACGCGCCATTGGTCATTGGGTTTTGTTAGCAACGTTAGTTGCTGGTCTGATAACCTATCAGATGGTTGATCCTGTCATCGCCTTTGCCAGCATCGTGGCTTTTATTCTATCAGAAATGACCGATTGGGCCGTCTATTCTTTTTCCAAACAAACATTGCAAAAGCGCATTTTAGTGTCGAGCCTCATTTCAGTGCCGCTTGATACAGTGGTGTTCCAACATCTCGCAGGATATCTATCACCCGCTGCCTTCACGCTTGAGGTGCTGAGCAAAGCTGTTGGTGTTGCCGTGGTATGGTATCTGCTGCGGTTGCGCGTTGGGAATACAGAAGCAGTTTTGACCTCGTAACTGAACTGTGATACGCGCCTTGAATGAATTCAATTCTTGTCAAAGCAGGATGGGATACTGAAGCTCTTGTTTGGGTCGCATCAAGTGAAGTTGTTCCGGGACTTGCCGCTCAATCATCATCTATTGAAAGCTTGCGCCCTAAACTGCTCAATATGATTGCTGATCTTGTTGAAGCAAATGGAATTAAAATAGATCTTGCTGAAATTCCCGTTCATATTGTTGCTCATAGCCTTGATTGGATGGCAAATCCGCTGGCTGTTTGATCTATAAAAACCGTCATTCCGGCGAAGGCCGGAACCTATTCTTTGCACATTCACTGAACTAAGTATGGGTTCCGGCCTTCGCCGGAATGACGGCAATAATATAATTAAGCCGCCAGTGCCTTCTTCACTTTCTCGGTTAAGTCATTGCGGGTGAAAGGTTTGTTCACCAGCTCAATCGTATCTGGTGCTTTGCATGACGTCAATCATGGCAGGCGCATGAACGGCCCCGAACTCGCTGTAAAAGCCATGAAA